>PVJD01011491.1:0-45899 GCA_004026545.1 Mormoops blainvillei
TTTTTTTTTTTTTTTTTTGGCATCACTTCTGTAAAACTATATCATGGTTTATATTTTATTTTTTAACATTCTCCTATGTTAATTCATCATCTGATAGGGGAACATATGAAGCATGAATTTAATCATCTATCATTCATACCTTCTTGGTGTTTAATGTTAAATGCTTCAAAATACGTCACATCTCTTTATACTCTATTCCACATGTACTTAATGACACAATATCTAGAGCAATTTCTTTTTTGACCCAACTGGAAATTAGTTCGTAAATGTAAACAATGATTAATGAATTTAGGCACCTAAAAGAGTTAGGATTAACTCCAGGTACTAATTGTTTTCCTGTACCACATCATTCATGCCACTGTTTGAGCAAGCATTGTTAATCCTAATAGTCATTTATGCATCCTTTTAAGCCAACCTTCTCAATATTCCATTGAAAATATCTAGAGTCAAGTTCTTACTAATTTGAGACTCTTGGACCCAAAAAAAAAAAAAAAAAGATGATCTCAATATAAATAGATTACCTTGAAAGCTTGGTTATTTACTCTACATGGAAGTGACTGTCATATATGGTGTGAGAAAGGAATCAAGCACTTATGTTCCTTGATATGGAAACCTGAGACCAAATCAGCACTCCCATGCACCCAGTGTGCGATGGAGGAACAGAAACTGTATAACAACAATGAAGACTTCAACTTGGAGAATGGAAGAGAAGTATAACCAACAGTTACTTGTTGTAACATTCTGAATCCCTGTGGGTATGTATTCAAGGACTCCCTACTGTAGGATGGAAAACATTTCTTAATTAGTTCACAATTCTGCTTCTCAGAAGGAGCTTCCCATCCATTGTTCTGTTTGATCTTTGATTTTGCCCCCTGGGCAATTATTTCATTCCCATTATGCTACTTAGACATACATTGGGAATTAGACAAAGAAAAACATGTCATCCTATTAAGTACCTGGAGAATGCTGGGGATCCAATGGTCATTTTAAGTCTTGAAGAGGTAATTTTAGAATCTCTTAAACTATCTTGTAGCTTCTTTGGCAGTATAACCCTCTCAAAAACTTCATATGCTGCTTATTTAATTGAATCTAGCCTATTTCATGTACCAATTACTGCCCACACAATTCTTTGCTAGATGTTTCAGATTTTTAAAATATCTCTTTGTTTTCTCATACATTTGACATTTTTGTTTTTTAAATTCATTGTAGTTTTCTGCAACTTATCTACTCTTTGTGGAAGTCCCACATATTTAGTCTTTTGTCCTCGAGCTATTTTTTTCTAATTAAAAAGATTTATTGAAACTACCTTTACGCTGAGTTGGACCTTTACACTGGGACATCTAAGTTGATTTAGAGATTTTAACAAAATGGATGTATCAGCCATTCTCTTGATTTAAGTATTGCCTGTGGCTGAGATTTAATCTGTCTTTATTGGTCAAAGCATTTCTTCATTTTCTCTTTTCCACCTCTACAAGTCTCCAAATTTCTAATATCTCTCTGTTCCCTTTCAAATCAACCTTTGAGACAGTGACAGAAAATTCTGGGCTCATTTCTTCTTTGTAATTGCTTGTTAAATGTAGTCAACAGCTATGTGCTAATATACAACTATTATGTTATTTTTCAATTTATTGTCTTAGAGTTAAAGGTTCATTTAGTACATTGCCTGCCTTCTAAGTTACTAGAAGGTTGCAGTTTTCCAACCACTTTTCCACTGAAAATTATAAAATTCCCTTTAGTCAGCCCCCAGTAACAAAATTTAAAGTCACACAAGTGCAAACTAGCATAATGGAAACCTATGGTATCAGTCACTTATAGCGCCTTTAAGTATTTCTTATGGAATTAAAAAAAGAAAAACAGGACAATGAAGGTTACGTTACAGTATGAAGCAACCCTGACATATTCATAGTTTAAGCAAAGGTTATTTCTGATGCAAGTTATATATTTAATGTGGTTCATTAGTAGGACTTACTCCATCAAGGATCTTACTAAGATGATGGGCATTCTATATTCTCACATGCTCCAAGTATTCCCAAAGATTGCGAAAGGACCTTGTGAATCACACATTTCTCTAAAAGACTCCAGCTGGGAAGTAACCCAGTTGAAGTAACACTTCTCTTACTTTTATTGTCAAAGCCAGTCATATAATAACGCCTACCTTAAAGAAGGTGCAGTCTGTGAAATAAGCCAGGCAGCAAAAGACAAACACCGTGTAATCTTACACAAGTGGAACCTAATGAACAAAACAAACAAAGGCGCAAAATAGAACCAGAGGCATGGAAATAATGAACAAACTGACAGTGACCAGAGGGGAGGAAGGAGAGGGATAAATGGGGAGAGAAGGGGAAGGTCCTAGTCAAGGAACACATATAAAGGACCCATAGTAATGGATAACAAGGTGGGTACTGACCGAGGGAGTTGGGGGTGGGTGGGGCAGGGTAGAACAACAGGGAAAAATTGGGACAACTGTAACTGAAAAACAATAATAAAAAAAAAGAAGGTACAATCCATGCCCAAAAATTACACTAATGATTTCTGCACCCACATATCAGCCTTCTGCATGTCCTGACTATAAATTATTAAGCTATATTTTAGGAAGAAATATTATTTTATGCTTAATATACTACCATATTTTGTGTAACTTAATGAGAAACTAATGGTAGGCTTGGTAATTTATGTTCTGAACAATTTGAGATATAGAGCTTTAGAACAAAAATTTTAAAAATCATTAATAACTTTTGTAAGTGAAAAAGCTTTTTCTCCTACAGCATACATTCCATGGATGGAAGAAGATTTTCACTGCAAATCCAAAGGAAACTTTTCAGTTTTTATCCAATCACTCTCTCCTATTCACAAAAGGAAGTGTGGCTCAAACATGCAAGAACCTGGATCCATTGTCTAATTTAACTAGGTTGATACATTGAGGGTTCATTGTTCTACTACTGAGCTTTTTGTTCTCTCTCTCTCTCTCTCTCTCTCTCTCTCTCTCTCTCTCTCTCTCTGAAGTGCCTACTTTCTAGTAGCATATGGTTCCTCTGCCACTTCTTATATATTAACTTCTTCCTTCTCATTAACTGCTCAAACTATGAAGGAAGATAACTCCTCTGCCAGTGACAGAATGAGTATAGAACTTCAATTTATGCCAAAAGCAGACAAAGCTGAATTTTGGCCTCTAGTTCCTGCTACGTTCATTATCCAATCTAGACATACCTTCATTCCTGCCTGTCTCCTGTTCCTATTTTCTGCTGACTCAGTACTCAGAGAATGAAGGTATGATTATTTAGCCAGATGCAGAATGACTAAAATATGGCAAAAAAAAAATCTTTACAAATAGGGATAAATCAGGACATTAAGGGACCAAATAACACATAGAAAGAACAAAACAGCTTTTGTGATATAATAGTAGGTTTCTACAGCCCTGATTCTGGTTTCATTAGATTCATGCCTTCAAAACATGTACTATTAGCTGGTGGAAAATCAAACATGGATCTGACTACATTCCTGACACAAGCTGACCTTTTCTTACATTAAAGGTGAGGCTGAGACAGGTAGTCATTTAACTTCACTTGAGGCCCACATCAAAACTGGCAGAGCTTCTGTATACAGGTTTTGAAGGTATCACTGGGTGAAATTACTATATTATTTTTGCAGCTAAGGTTATAGTCCCAAAGCTTAAATTGCAATGTGCATATATCGAAAAAATTCCTCACAGACCAGAGAGCTCTGGTGTATCCGTTATCAACTCTCACCATATTTCTGTATAACAAATTATCCAAAAATCAATGGCTTAACATAATTATTCAGGTTTAACATGAATCTGTAGGATTTTGGGAGGTCAGCTGGGAGGTCACTCAGTTCTCAATTACAGGTCTGTATCAGGTATGGGTCAGACAGCTCTCTGTTGATTGTGACTGTGTTTTTTCACGTTTGGGGACAGGCTGACTGTTGGCTGCTCACGATGGGCTCCTCACTCATAGATGTGCCTCTTTCAGCACTCGAGTCGGTGGGATTGTTCTCATGGTAGAGGCACGTTTAGTGAGCAAGAAGTTGCTGTCTTGAGGCCAACACTCAGAACTACTACAATTAATTCCATAGCCTTCTATTAGCCAAAATAAAGTATAAAGCAAGCCCAAGTTCAAAGAGAGAGCAAAGAAAATCTATCACTCTAGTGAGAGGAACTGCAAAATCGAAGTATGTGAATAGAGTGAGAGGTGAAGAATTTTGGCCATTTTGCAATCTATCACCACTTTTTAACTTTAATGTACTGAAACATTGTCTCAATCATTTCTTTGTGGATGAATTAATTTCACCTAAGAACAAAGAGGAAACTAAAGATTATAACCTCTAAGATTCATGTGGTTTCCTACTGACTTGTAGGCAATAATCTCAAGTTGGTTGATCATGGTTAATTAATTAAGCCCTGACAAAGGCTTTTGATTTTAGAGACCTAGGCATTGTAGCCATCATAGTGGAATGATTGTTTTTGTCATCCAGCTGAAAACAGAGACTCTTTTTTGTTTGAGATACAATTCTTAGGTTGAGATAGAGAGAAAGTAACATCATTATTAATGATTATAAATTTTAATTTTCCAACAATAATACTCAGGTTTGCTCAGAATATCAATGAGAAACCATATTAGTTTTAAAATCAAGTTGAATCTTGCTTTCAGAAAAAGAACGATGTGATAATAAAATCAAATAAAAGGAAATAAAGTTGTGTTTGTGTATATTATTTTGTTAATAGATAATGTAGGGTGTGGGGCCCCAAAGAGACTTAAAGAACAAAATGAAACAAGATTACAGAAAGTAAAATAAAATAAAATAACATGATGCCCATAGGGACCATCCAGATTCAAAAAACTATTGAGAAGCATTCAAAGCTGCAGATAGAGAGTCTATAATAAGTGCAACTGGGAAACTTCAGCTTGAAAAGAGACAGGTGGCTGAAGGAAGCCCAGAAAGATTTCAGAAGGAAGGACTAAGAATATTAGTCTAAAATACTTCAAGCAATATTTGATTATTTCAAAGTAACTGTTTTCATTGCGTGATAGTTTTGTTTGCCTTTGCTTTTATGTGAGAAAGCATATCTGTATATTTCTTGGGGGAATATTGTCAGAAAATTTATGAAGTTAGATCTTTAAAGAAGACACAGTGGAGATAAATCATCCTAAAAAGACCCATAATAGAAAAAAGTTGATAAAATCCTGGTCTAGGTTATATTCTGTGTAGAATTATTCAATATTATAGTCACAGGGTTGATGAGATTTGTGTCACAGTGTCTTCACATCTCACCATGGAACACACTTCAAAGGAGACTCTAGAGAAATATAATAGGAAAACAAATGTTTGGGTCTAACAGCAAAGAGGTGAAAAAAAGAAAGCAGATATTATAACCTAGCCTTGCACGTGGTAAAGAAAAAAGTGAACAATCTAAAAAACACTTGAAATATTTAAAACCCAAAATGGCTTACTATAAATGATTAACAGAGTACAAAAGAAATAAAACATATGAGGAGCATATTCCTCTACTACATGGAAGTGATGAGTAGAAATGATTCAACCACTATGTGAAATAACATCACTTACATACACATTACTTGGAAATTCAAAAATATGAAGGAAAATAAGATATTAATAAATATATATCAAAATAAATATTTCTACTCACTGAGATCCTGAAGACATTGCCTCATAAAAATACAGGGTCTAGCACAAATAATGCCCCTTTTTTATTACAAAATCTGTTGTTACAAAATCATAATCATGTAATTCTGTAACATAACAATATTACATTCAAGCACACCATATGACATTTTAGGTGAAATGTTCAAATTAAAACTATAAATTATTACACCCATATTATTACCCTACCAACCACACTCAAGCAGGCATTACTTCTCCAGACATGTATATTGATGTAATTTCACGCTGAAATAAAAAATGAACAAAAGGAGAGATTGCCCCCAGGAAGTGAAATTAATAGCTCCAAAGATTTCTAGACCTGATACAACAGCACGAATACTGTTGCAAACAACTAAAGATGATTTAGAAAAATGTTAAACAAAAGTCTGAGGTCAGATCTCCAGTAAATTGGTCATTCTAGTAATCCTGTTGCTATCAAAAATTTTAAACTCTTCCACTTCTAGATAGAAGGTATTAACTGACTTAAGCTCTGGCAAAATATACTGTTTTGATGGTTCTTATATTTTTATGACTAAATGGCCCATAAAATATCAGATATATTGCCTCTTTTCCTACATTTTTTTATGGAAAAATACTGACCATTCATGCATGATATGGGGACAGAATGGAGCTTGGATATTTGTACAGTTAGAAACTCAGAGGCAAAGGAAGCCTTTTCCGGACAGCATTGTCATCTCCAGGGGAGAGAAGTTCAGGGAACCTGCCAAGTACATTGTTCAAGTTCAAGAGATTGGGACAAAGAGGAATGCAAAGCTACAAAATCCAGATTCATAAGTTTAAATATGGACACTTTGTTAACAAAAGAAAGAGGAGGTCCATCTTCAGTTTGGGTGTCAGGAATCCAAGGTTCAAAGGATAAATGAAAATGAAGAAAGATATTAAGTATGAGGGATCAAACCTAAGGGTAAAAATAGAAGTCTAAAGTAAATCCTGGCATCGCAGCTGTCACTGCTGCAAATTTCAAAATTTGACAGGAATACAAGAATTCAAACACCACACTTTAAGAAAGGGGGTCATAAGACTATCTTTGGTTTTTCCAAAAAATATGATATATGACCATTTTAGAATCATGATTACCCTTTGGGAGATTACTTCCAATTTATATTAAGATTGGATTTTAGTAACAGATTGAAGAAAAATAACACAAACTGAGATGCATTTTCACAAGAATAAAATCACAATCTCCTTCCTTCACTACCTCCCTCCCTCCCTTTTTCCCACCCTGTCCCCCTACTTCTTTCCTCCAGGTAACTACCCTTGTCATGTAGTTTTTGACTGGCCACAGTAAGGTAGGTCTAAAGTGTCCTGGGATAACTTGGGTGGCATTCTGGTTTGATAGGTTGTCTATTTTATTTTCAAGTTGTTGTATGGGAATAGGGCTAGTGCACTGATACTCTGTCGTGTCCTCTTACATAGCGCTTTGGAAAGTGGGGTTCCCACAAGAGACTTGAGGTTAGATTGCTTAAACTCTGTAAATACAAACTACATCCCTTCAAAGGGATGGGAGATAACTCAAGCTGCTGCCCCTGAAAGACATTCATCTCCACCCGGGCCTCTGAATGAAATACATCTGACGGCAAATGAGTAGAATATGAAATTGGAAAAGGCAGGACTTCATACTTTAATTTTATTAAGCTTGATAGGAATGTTGGATTTTATTGCTTTGGAATAATGTGAGGAGATTAATTTTGTGTATAGATATACATTTGAAGGAGTATTATATTCCTGGCAGTGTATTGTGACTTATGTTGACTTTTGGGCTGGTGACCCAATCTCAGCTCAGTTATATTGAACAAAATGGCTAGGCATAATTTAAGGTGGAAAAATAAAATAAGCAACAAAATTCTAGTTAATAATAAAGTATGTGTTAGATTTAATTTGTTAATGTCTCATTCTATCCCCATTTCAGAGATTTCTAGGGGAAAGGTAGAGATGTTGACCCTGGACCCTAAGGGAACATAAAAAGGAGCCGTGATTGTTATGGAGGAAGCAGCCTAATAAAATTAGGCTCAGGCAAGCATGACCTAGGCTGGATGCCACTGAGGGGGGTAAAAAAACAACAACAATATATTGATTGTTTAATGAGATAAGGCAACAACACCTGGAGAGTTGTGGAAAAGATGCTTGATGGAGAGCAGAGAACTTCCACTCCACTCCAGAAAAGAAAACAGTCTTGAGATTTCATTTGTGGTTTCCCTCTTATTTCTCTTCATCACAGTGCTCAGTACCCTTATGGGGAGTCAGTGTGTAAGAGGTCTCTGCATATACATGACCTAAGCTTTGTCTCTCTCTTTTTCCTCCCTAAGTCCCTAGCCCATGCAGCATACATTCTCCTCATGCGTCCCTCCTTCATGTGTCAGGAACTGCCAGGCATAGATTCGCTCATCTGTGGAGAAGTCCGAAAATTTCTCAGCACCCCCTACTATGACTGAGAGGGTAGGTGAAGTAAATTATATTATTTTTCAAAGAATGTTGCCCATTTATTTCAGAAGCAAAGATCTGTAACCAAAAATGCACTGTAGTAAACGATATCATTATGAAAGTATTCACTATTCGAACCAACTGGATGTATCACATATTCCTAACCATTGATGTCAGGTTTGGCCCTGTGATAAAATATGAGGGATAATGACTGTGCCACTTCTAAGCAGAAGCTTTAAGAACCTTCCTGTGGCAATTCCTCTGTTTTTTTCTTGAAACCTTATTTTCTGAAATAAGCTGACAACGTTCTTACTCCTCAGCCTGGATCCTGGAGTGAAAAAGACAGAGACCAGAACCACAGAACATCCACAACCAAACCACACTTGTCATGTAAAGTTTGAAGGTTATTATGCTAAGCCATTACGTTTTGGAGTCTGTTTGTTGCTGTAGGATGGTATAGAGAAAGGTGACTAATAAAGCAATATATTAGGGTGCTGCAGTACAAATTCTAAAATGTGTGGCCTTGGCTCAAGGACTCAAGTGTGTACATTCAACCAACTATTATTAGAGCCGAGAAAAGCAGAGGCGCATTCTCTGTGGTGGCAAACGTTTCCTATTAATAATCGTACTTAATGAGTTTGTAACTTTACATAAATTGGGAAAACCCAATTTGGCGGTGCGATTTACTTTTCGAGAGTGAATTTTACATTTTTTAAATCTATAAGAAATAGATAAGCTCAGGAAAGAATTGGCTGGTTTGCAAACAGATTAAAAGGAGCTTAGAAATTCTTTGACCTTCAAAGTTGGAAAATGCAACTGGTTCTTACTTCTAACCATAGGAAAGAAAAAGTGAATTATACACAGGTCCACAAAACCTCATCTTAATGGCAAGACCAAATCAGAGAGAAGCTATAAAATGCATTTTAAAGCCTTTAAATTGGTTAATATAGCATCATTAAATTATTTTAGTTGGACAAATGGCTTGGAAGAAAGAGACTAAAGGTTTGGGTCTCCCATAGGAAGCCTGATAAATACAAGTTGCCCTTAATTAAATCTAAAGGAAAAGGCATTTCTTATAAAGAACTATGTGCACAGCTCTGGGCAAGGGCTAAATGGTATCAAATAGATAAGAAGCTGATCACGTTTTTCAGAGCCTTGTACTTCCAAAAGAGCCATGAGTCAGGCTGTAAAATAAAGACTTCTAGAGAGCAGGGGCCTAATTTAGTGTATTCTACATGTCCTGGGTAGAAGGGGTCCTTATGACATCTATACAGAAGGACTTCAAAATTGCTGTGAAACAGTGATTATTGAACACTTCAAACTCTTCCCTTTTCTAAATTGTAGCATTTGGGCCGGGGGTGGTTACCCTGCCTCTTTCCACTATATAAATAGATTGTAGGGGAGGCAGATAAATTCCCTTTACAATTCACAGGTATAGTTCACAGATAAACAAAGCTACATCCAAAGCCGATGCAAAGATAATCACTCCTGAACATAATTCCAAGACTGACGTTACCCTTGGAGAGAGGATGCATGTACTTTCTTGTGGAAGGAAAGATAATAAATATTTATACCCAAGGTGTGGACTCTTAGAGATTGTATTCCTGTGAAAATGTTGATGGCTTCTTCTGAAGAGATAGATTGAATATCTCTGCCACATTGATATCAGGTTTGTCATATGACTTGTTTTGGCCACTGAAATATCTGTGGAAGTGACATGTGCTACCTCTTATGCAGTGGTCTTGCGTGATTCAGCCACTTCTTATTTCTCGGTGCTATCAGTCTAATAATGTCCTGAATGGTGTCTGCACCTTCGTTGTTGATCCTACAATGAAGAAGATATAGAGCAGAACCAAAGATGACCTAGAGACAACATGCAATGGAAGTAAGAAATAAATATTTGTGTTTGAACCACAGATATTTGGGATAATTTGTTATCACAACATCACCTAACAAAACCTAACTAACACAATGAACTGGTTCAATTAAATAAGAATGCATCTGATGACGCATTGTCTAAGTTGTTTTCCTCAATTTAGATAACAGTATTAAAGGAGGTAATCAATTTAATTCCAAAATAACATAAGTCTATACCTCTTTTGGCTGAAAAATTGGAAAATCTTGATACCAACATTATTTTATTGTTTTCTTTGTCCTAGAAACTCTGTTAAGTGTTTCATATCTCATTAAAACTCACCAAATTCTATTGTTCTCCCATTTAACAGATAAAGTATCTGAACAGAAGTTATGTAACTTGTTCAAGGTTGCCTGGATAGTAAGTGCTCTGGTCCCATGTAGCCGATCATTATTCTCAAGGACTCAGGATAAACTTTCACCTCTAACACTTTCTCTCTAACTCTTATTAGCCTCTGCCAATAATCGGTGCTCACTATGTGAAATTAATATACTATTTAAAATATACTTACAGTGATCCTCTCTCTAGACCAAATATCAGAACATGTTCTGGCCACATATTTTTTTACTAAAAAATAAATGAAATCTTAAAAATGATATTGTCCCCTGAACTGAGTAACGTGAAGCAACAAGCAATATTAAAGTCATTCACCTTTCCATCTGCATCTAGATGAAGGAGGGTATACCCAATGTAACCTTTGAAACCTAAGAGAAAGCTAATCTTTGTAAGTACATTCAGCGGGTTTTCTCCCCTCAGGCTAAGCATCAACCTACAGAGAGCACCTCCAACAGCTATCGCAGAAATGAAGGTGGCAGATGTTTTCTCTTCGGATAGACTGACACTGAATACTAAAAATCACTGCAGCTCTGCCTCCTGCCTTTCTTGAATTGCTCTCTGTGTAACCCTGTGTCATCCGGCAAACCAATGCAGTTCTCACATAAAGCACAACACAGCTATATTTTACAGTTTTCTTTACAGTGCAGGTATAGTAGGAAGAGTACCAGGTTTGGGATTAGCTCTAATTTATTAACCTTTTAGGCTCAAAGTCCTTGAGAAATTGGTCCTTTTAAAGAAAATTTTGGAGTCTGTATCTTCATCTGCAAAACGAGAATAATATCTCACAGATTTGTGCTATTTTAATTAAAGCAACTAAAAATAAGATCTGTTGATCAGAATAAGCTAAATTATGCTCTGGTAACAAACAACTTTCAAATCTTATCGACTTGAGATAGTGCAAGTCTATTTTTCATTTCAGGTGAAACCTGTGTTTGGTAAGTGATAGGGGTGGGGGACTAAGGCACAGTCACACCATGGCTACATGACACAGCCATCTGCAACTGTACTGTCTGGCATTTGTGACCATTTTCAGTGTAGTCAGTGAAGAGAGCGCTATAGGTTCTGATGCTGGAAATTAAATGTTTCTGTCATATCCAGTCATAGATGGTGGTTCCAACTAACTGTAAGAGTACAAAGAAGCAAGACCCTCCTACGTTCCTAGAAGGAGATGAGAACAATAGATGGGTGAGTTCTAGAAGACTCTTCTATAATTAATCTAGCACATATATGCCATACGTTTATGGCAGATGTTATCAATATAAATTATCTTCACAATAACTTTTTTATCTTTGCATTTAGTTGTACCTTCCCCATACAACTATAAACTAACATAAGGTCCAGTGTTCAGGTTTTTAACAAACTAGGGGATTAACTAAGCATATATGAGCATTTCCAGAATTTTTTGAGACTACACTGTAAGTTTTTTAAGAAATAAGCACAGGCTCATTAAAGTGACTAGACTTGAACAGTGAGTAATTGAAATATACCAAGGGAGATGAGACATACAATGTCAACAGGGCAATCTCTAGTACAGGGTCAAAATAAGAAGACAATTAAATTTGCTGATATTTAAAATTCTTTGTATTGCACTATTTCACCTTATGTCCCTGTCTGATAACTAATTAGAATTTGCGGTGTTGATTTGGTTTGTATTTGCACCTGCAATTTGAAAATTCGAATGTTATATACCAGATAATTTCACTGTTATAAAGTTTTATTTATATTCATTTGAATTATAATTGCTCTAGTGGCTAAATATCCTGTTTTCCAACTGCTTCACCCACAGAGACTCTAACTTGGACCTTAAAATCTGGAATTTGTGTTTAAAAATCAATTTGTTTAACTTGAGGGTCTTTCCCTCCATGGCTCTATTCTAAACTAAAAGGACCTGGTAGAGTCACCACGACTATTAAATATTAAAATCATTCTTAATGACTATAGAATCTTTTGATTGATTATAGAGAAATTTCAAAGGTTGTTCTGTTATTACAGTGTGGGGTAAGTATATGTTTGCAGAAAACCATAGGTCAGTATGTTCAATAATTTTTAGGATGTCTGTTAAAATTCTAATATTTTATATTTTTTAAATTTTTTGTTCTATTACAGTTGTCTCAGTTTTTATCCCTTTGCCCACTCTGCCCAGCCTGCCCAGCCCATCCCCCACTCCCACAGTCAATCCCCACACCATTGTCCATGTCCGTGGGTCATTCATACATGTTCTTTGCCTAGACCCTTCCCCTTTCCACCACTATCCCCCTCCTCCATCCCTTTTGGCCACTGTAAGTGTCCATTTTAACTGTTCAAGAGAAAATCATTCTTCCTAAAGTAGGTGATTTGCTAGCAAGAATAGCTTTAGCATGTGTAAGATAACTTATTAGAGCAAGCGTGCTGATAGTCGTGCATAAAGAGATTCGCAGCATTCATGTGCCGGGTCTTTCTTATTAAGAAGAAACATGAACACAGAATTAGAAATATACCATTATGTTCAGTCATCAAAAATGGTGTCCCCAAGTGAAAATAATAATTTTTCAGATGCCTAGGCCAGAAATTAGAACCTTGAATTGAGTGAGAGAACCTGAAAGGACTGGAGGGTGACAACGGAGAAAGAGAAAAGGCTTGGAAACATGAGTTCACTTAACCTCTGGTACAGAGCAGAGACACTACACAAAGAATCTTCGGTGAAGACTCGGCAAATATAGACACACAGGTGTTTCTAATTGACTAAGAGCTAACACAAAATAAAGCAACGCAATGACAGCAGCCAGCCGTGTGCAAGGCTGACTATGCTCAGGCCTACAGCTAGAACGACAGACTGTTTCCTGGAAGTTGCAATCTGCGTTTTAAAACAAATTTGGCATTAAAGCTACTCAACTACCTGTATTGAGAGATAATGACCTTAAAATACACTAACCAATGGTGTTTAAAACAAATATTTCAAAATTATTTACAAATAGCTACTCATTGTTTATAGTCCCTACATAAGTTAACAATGATACTATTTTAATAAGGAGTTATTTTGATTAAAAAAATAGATCCTAATTTATCCTATATTTCATGAAAGAAATATAGCCTATCTGATACATAATATAATCACATCATTTTGCTTGCTAACAAATACTTAAAGTGCAAACACATATCCTAAAGAAATGGACAACTTGTATTTACCAGGCTTCCTATGGGAGACCCAAACCTTTAATCACTTTTTTCCAAACCATTTGTCCAACTAAAATAATTTAATGATGCTATATTAACCAATTTAAAGGCTTTAAAATGTATTTTATAGCTTCTCTGATTTGCTCTTGCCATTAAGATGAGGTTTTGTAGACCTGTGTATAATTCACTTTTTCTTTTCTATGGTTAGAAGTAAAGGTTCAATCTTAATTCAGGGAATAAAATTAAAAGAGTGATATTGTTTAATTTTATAATGTTATTAGTTTTAGCTATTTCTCTACTCAGAGACAATAAAAACACTACTGCTCTTCACTCAGTGGCAATAAAACCCACCTTTGTTACTCAAGCTTGGACAATTGAGGAGGCGCTACGGTTTTGTCATACAATGTTGCTCCCTCTGTTATTTTTTCTTTATTCCTAGATTGCATTTTCTAATATGGTATCGAATCATTTAGGAAATAAAGTGATAACAAATTTTGCACTACTAACCCAAAGATCAGCCTCCAGTCTTTTCCAGAACAAACTTTCCTCCTCTCTGCTATGTGACAATAGAACCATTTGAGCATCCCTGAGGTACCCCACTTGGCAGCTTCACCTTCCAATCAGATGTACTCCCCACTGCTTTTAGCTCTGCCGTTGCCACCGCTGGTTTTGTTTCTCACTGAGCACTCTTTCCATAAAATGTTGCACTTTCCATAAAATACAAGCATCCAAAGCAGAGGAAAAAACAGCCTTTCTCCAAAACCAAAAGCTTCTTCCTTTCAAAGTCCCAGACAGAGTCCAAACTGGTAATCAACAACTACCTAAGGGATCCTGGGGTATATTTCAGTGTAAGTAATTCCAGTTGCCAGGAATAACTGGTCCACTTAAGCTCACACTAAAATCTGAAGACTTTTTTAATACATAAGAACCTCCGAGTATCTGTAAAAATTTTATATTTTAACCCCCTTCTGGAGTTTATTTTCTGTGGTATATGGATTTTAATTATTGCTTCATATAATTATTATGATCTGATGGTTGAGAAATAATGTTTCAAAGAATTGAAGGGTTTTTCTGGAAAACATTCTAAGATTCAGTTTGGGGCTAGAGAAAGAATCAGATTAGGACCTAAAGTAAACTGTTATTTCAGAAACTAGTTTAGGGAAAATAATAGAGAGGAAAGGAGGAAAAGGGGAAGGAGGAGAGGGTAAAAAAGAAGAAAGGGAAAAAGGCAGGACCAGGAGATGCTGAAGTCAGATTCATAATTTCCTGACAAGCTAAAGGCTGAATTTTTCTGAGATCTCTGAAAAGGAACGCATATAGGATGGGACCTTGGACTGGTGAACAAGTTAGTATAGTTATTTAATTACAGTTTCCACACCCATTAGTATTTAAAGTTAAGGACAAAGATTAAAAACTTAGAGAATTATATCAGACATGGTACTGCCTTCAGGATAGTATAGTCAAAAATTAATAAATAAATAAACAGACAAAGAAACGGAAGTATATAATATAAGAAAGAACATTAATAATATAACAATTGAAGTTAACTTGATTCAACATAAACCTTGATCGATAATATAAAAAAATCCTGAAACATGAATTCAAAAGAATATATGCACCCTTATTTTTAGAGCAGCATTATTTACAATAGCTAAGATCTGGAAACAGCCCAAGTGCCCATCAGTAGATGACTGGATAAAAAAGCTGTGGTACATTTACACAGTGGAATACTACTCTGCCATAAAAAGGAAGGACCTCTTATCCTTTGCAACAGCATGGAGGGACCTGGAGAGCATCACGTTAAATGAAATATGCTAGTCAGAGGAAGACAAATATGATATGCTCTCACTTATTTGTGGAATCTGATGAGCAAAATAAACTGATAAACTAGAAACAGAGGCCTGCAACAGACTGACAGCTGCGGGGGTAGGAGGGAGAGGACTAAATGAAAGAAGGTGGAGGGATTAGCCAAAGAATACATATGCATGACCCGTGGACAAGGGCAACATTGTGAGGACAGCCTGAGGGAGTGGGGGAGGCAGAAGCTGGCTGGAGGCAGGCAGAGGTAGGGAAAGTGGGGACATCAGCAACAGTGACAAAAGTAAAAATAAAGAAAACATATAAAACTCTGGGAGAATAATCAGAAATGGTCATTTTAAATGGAGCAGTAGGGGATGTGAGAAGGTTTTTATATTATTTAAAGGCAGGATATAAATATGGAATAAATCTAAACAATCATAGAAATATGAAGTTAAAATGAACCTTAAAAATTTAAGTGTAACATAAAAACAGTGACAGAATGTGCAACCTGCTTTCAGTTAGAGGGGAAGAAAATAAATATCTCAAATAGTTCAATAGTAGAAATGAAGACTAACAAAAGAAAAAGAAAAAAATGATAAATCGAGAAATGTAATATTGCAGAAATAAATACAGAAGTATAATAATAATTAAAAATTGAGAATGAGTTAACCTATTTCAAGGCAGATTCTTCGAGATTTGGAGGGTTGGGGGGATTTGGGAGATTTCCCATCTTGACATATACCCGGTCACAAAGGTCCATTAGTCCTCCCTTATCTGTGGTTTTGCTTTCCACAGTTTCGATCATGATTCAGAAATATTAAATGGGAAATTTCAGAAATAAATAGTTCATAAGTTTTAAATTGCATGCCATCTGAGTAGCATAATGAAATCTTACGCTGCCCTGCTCAGCTCAGCCAAGGACAGGAACCATCCCGTTGTCCAGTTTGCCCGCACTGTGTACACTGCCCACCTGTTAGTGCCTTAGCAGCCATCTCAGTTGTCAGATCAGTTATCTGAGAGAAAGGGAGACCAATCTGCATGATGTTTATTATGGTATATTGTTATAATATTCTATGTTATTCATTGTTGTTAATTGCTTATTTTGCTTAATATAAAAATCAAATTTTATTAGATGTATGAACGTCTGGAGAAAAGCATAGGACTCTGTATGGGGTTAGGTACTGTGGTGGTTTCCGAGATCCAGTGGGAGCCTTGGAACTTATTTCCCATGGATGAGAGGTGACTACTGTACTTGGATACAAGTTAGAATAAAATAATCCCCCCAAAATGGATAAAATGAAAAGTGAGTCTAGAAAGACTTTGATTAAACATATTGGATTTAAAATAGACTCCCTTCTAAAACCCCACTGAAATGAGAGCAAAGAATAACAAGCTTCCACCAACGAGAAAAAAAGAGATGAGGTACGATAACCTTGGAAGCTGGAAAGCAAAAGGAGGAGTGGAGACTTTATGAAGCACATCAAAAATACACTTGAATTTTCAAGAGTAATAAAGGAAAATAATGGCAATTCATGCTATCGATTTTGGCTTCTCTAAGAACTGCTCAAACCTTGAACATTTGCAAGTCTTGCTTACTTGTGCCATGAAGAAAGACCTTTCCATGTCTCCTGCCTCATCCATAGTCTTTGTTGAATACCTGGAAGAGGTCTGTGGGAAAAAGCAGCAAGTGACTAGATTCAGACTTCCTGTGTCTGGAGTTCCCAGGATTCTAAAATGATCCACTAGCCATACTCAGCTTTTTAAAAAGTTACCTTAAGTCTGACTGTATATCATCCAGAAAGCCTTGTCTAGCCTCTCATATTCTTAAGAATATCAAAACGAAAAAAAAGTATAGAAGAATAAAGTTAGGGCAATGATAAAGTAGGGTTCGTGTATCAACAAAATGTAAAAACTTTATTATGGTAATTAGTTTTTGCCCTGATGACTTTTCAAAATGCTGATATTTTCAAAAGATTTAAATTTTATTTAAGTTTCCTATTATTAAATTCAATTAAAATAATCACATTATTAAATTTAAACTGTATTATTACCAATAATCTTTTATAACATGAAATACCTAAATATTCCAATTTTATTTGTTCTTTATTTTTACCATGGGAATGTTTTGCCAGATACAGTAATAAAGTATTTATGGATCTTAAATAACGTTATACTTGTTTTGCATTTATAAGTAATAAATGTTAAGTTATACAAAATGTTTCTAACTGTGGTAGTAGGCAGAAATTAGCTTACATTAACAAATTCGACATAGTGTATTTTGTATCCTATGGATTCATTTGAAGTTACCAAATAGACTGTGATAAATCAAAAGAGTAATACCTAAATCCAAACGTGTATAATAGATATTTCAGTTAATAATTGTCTTCAGTTAATAGAGAACACCTGCATAGAAGAAAAAAAAATTTAAACTAGTGGGTTATCAAATTTTGCTTCATGTTAAAATCATTTGTGGAGCTTTGAAAATTTCCAATGTCCAGGCAGCATCCTATGTAAACTAAATCAGTAGCTCTTGGGATAAAACCCAAGCATCAAAAGTATTTAAAACCCTCCAGATATTTCCAATTTGCAGCCAAGTTTAAATGCCAGTGGCTTAAACAAGATACAAGGTAATTCCCTCTCACGTAAAAAGCAGCTTGGGGTTTATACGCAGCTTTACAGGGTCACCAGGGACTCAGGCTTCCATTTCTCCACAGTTTTAGCCTTAAGAGCAGAGCCTCCAAGTTCCCAAAGCCGCTTCATTATAAAAGACAACAACTAAATCTCCAGCAATTACCCTCTTGGCGTAGGCAGGCAATGGGAGAAACTGAGAGGCCAAAAAACAAAAATAAAAATAAATTTTAAAAAAGGCACCCTTTCATTTAGGAGCCTTTCCTGAAGTCCCACCTAACACAGACTTCTATGTATGTGAGAGGTCAGAGATATGAACATATCTAATAGCAAAAAAAAAAAAAAGCTGGAAAATACTTTCTTCTGGTCCTATTGCCCAGTTTTCGCTTACAAAAGATAGATGCTGAGGTCAAGGAGAAGTCTCTTTCAACCATGCTTAAAACTACCAAAATGTTTCCATCTGTCTTCCACATTGTAATATTTTAAAATATTTGAAAATCAGAGAACTTTTGAACTCATCAGGAGGCTGAAATAGCATATTATTTATCATTTTGTACTGGCCCAAGTTCATGTTTGCATTCTGTTTTCCTCCTCAGTGTCTTTGTTCCACTAAAAAAAAATCTACATATTTTCCTTTTAAAAAATATTTATACAAATGAATAGAGGAAACAAAAATTAATTTTGCATTGTACCAACAGATGGGATAGATGGTTAGCAATATGTCTGAATAAATTCATGAGTGTAGACAGGCCTGAATATTTTATTAATTTTTAATGGAATCAGCCAATCTTTTACTATATAAATTAATGCTTAAAAGTAAGCTTCCGGGTTTTAGAACTGGTGTTCATCCACACATTTCTAGAACAAGAGTAATACATTTATTTATTCATCATGCATTGCATTCCCAAATATCTCTCGTACACTTTGAGAGAATAAATTTTGAATTACAGTCAGGTTGCTTAGTATCCTCGTATCACTTTTTCATGCAAACAAAATACATTGGTATAAAATTAACATGTAAACCTGTTTTCTTATTCCTCCTACAAACTCAAGACAGCTCTAGTCATTCATTAAATGAGAAACACTTTAATAACAACCAAGAAAATAAAAATGGAAAGATTAAGTGTCATTCTTTCCTTTCACAAAGATAAGGGAAAATCGGTATTGAATTCCATTTTCACTTAAAAAGTCTCTACTATTTCTCCGTTCAGTGTTCAAAATACCTGAAATTCAAGTAAATAAAATAAATCTCCCTACAAATTATGATGAAACCATCTATTTTAAACTTTTGTAGCATTAATAAAATGATTAGAAAACTCTTTGTATCCATGGATCCTACATATTTTTCAATATATTAAACATTCTTTAAGAAAAACACCATTAATAAAATTGCATATTATGATTGGATAGAAATATTGTATACACAATTTAGATATAAAATTGAAATAACTTTTTCATTGAAAAATAATTCACCAATATTTGAAGTCTGCATCTGCTAGGTTTGTTATCACCATTTCATTTAATCCTTTTTCTGGGGTTTTGTTCTGTTCTTTCACTTGGGCCATATTTCTTTGTCTCTGCAATTTGGCAGCCTCCCTGTATTTGTTTCTCTGTATTAGGTAGAGCTGCTTTGACTCCCTGTCTTAGTAGTGTTGCCTATTATAGAAAAGGTACCCAAATTGTGTGGGGCAGAGCCTTAAGTAATGGTCAGGGTGGAACAAATCATTTTACCACTTTGTGGCTCTGTGGTGGGGGGAGGATTAGGAGAGGGGACAATGCCACTGCCTGGCTTCTGGAGGCTTTCCAGAACCTCACCCCATTTCCAGTCACTACAACCATTTCCTGTATGTGAGTGGTGCCCTTCCAACTGTTTCCCTGGTACTAAATCCCAGAGTAGGTGAGTTTGAATATGTTCTAAGTCTGTGCAGGCCCTTTAAATGGAGTCTCCTGACAATCTGGCAGTTTCTTCTGCCATCCCAACCCTCACTGTTTTCTATAGCCAGAAGTTATGGGGAATTTACCTTTCTAATGCTGGAACCCTAGGCTGTGTGGTCTGGCCTGGGCCTGGGATCACTGGCTCCCAAGGTACTCTGCCTAATTTTTATTCACCATACACAAATGTGGGACCATCCATTCCATGGCCACCGCCTCCTCTCCGAGCCACACGGAATCACCAAGCCTCTCCAAAACTCCTCCCCTCCTTCCCATCTGGATGAATGTGGCTTCTTTAAACCCTTGGTTGTCAGGCTTCCATATAGCTCAGTTTTTTGATGGTTCTGGGTGTCATTTGTTTTGAGATCTAGTCATAATTATTTCTGTGGTTACACAGGGAGATGAAGCCTTCCACCTATGCCTTCAACTTGACCAGAAGTCTCTCATTGAACACAGCAACATCATAATGGGGGAAATTAAGGTAACACTAAATGAAATAAAGAAAAATCTACAGGGAACCATCAGTGGAGGGGAAGAAGCTGGGATCCAAATCAACGATTTGGAAAATAAGGAGTACATATGCATTCAACCAGAACAACAAGAAGAAAAAAAAGAATTAAAAAAAAACAAGGATAGTATAAGGACCCTCTGGGACATCTCCAAATATACTAACATCTGAATCATAGGGATGCCAGAAGGAGAAGAGGAAAAGCAAGAAATTAAAAACTTATTTGAAAAAAACAGTGAAAGAAAACTTCCCTAATTTGGCAAAGGAAATAGACATACAAATCCAGGAAGAACAGAGAGTCCCAAACAAGTTGGGCCCAGAGAGGACCACACCAAGACACATCATAACTAAAATGGCAAAAGTTAAACATAAAGAGAGAATCTTAAAAGCAGCAAGAGAAAAGCAGAGAGGTACCTATAAAGGAGTTCCCATAAGACTATCAGCTGATTTCTCAAAAGAAACTTTGCAGGCAAGAAGGGACTGGCCAGAAGTATTCAAAGTGATGAAAACTAAGGACCTACAACCAAGATTAGTCTATCCAGCAAAATTATCATTTAGAATGGAAGGGCAGATAAAGTGCTTCCTAGACAAGGTAAAGCTAAAGAAGCTCATCATCACCAAGCCATTATTACATGGACTGTTAAGGGGACTTTTTGAGAAAAAAAAGATCAAAACTATGAACATTAAAATGGTAATAAATTCACAACTATCAACAACTGAGTCTTAAAACACAAACTAAGCAAACAACCAGAACAGGAACAGAATCATAGGTACGGAAATCATTTGGTGGGTTATTGGGAGGGGGAAGGGAGAGAATGGGGGAAAAGGTGCAGGTATTAAGAAACATAATTGGTAGGTACAAAATAGGGGGATGTTAAGAATAGTATAGGAAATGGAGGAGTCAAAGAACACAACCCATGGACATGAACTAAGAGGGGGTAGCTGCTGGAGGGAAGGGGGTACCTGGTGGAGGGGAGCAAAGGTGGAAAAATTGGGAAAAACTGTAATAGCATAATTAGTAATATGTATTTAGGAAAAGAAAGAATTCAAAATAGTGCACTAAAATGAATACCGATAATTCCTCCAAATAATATGAACTAGGTAACTTCATAGTAAGGAAAACAAGGTGCCATATAATTTGTGTTATTAAAGAAAAAGAATGTATTTGCTAATTTTAAGACTAGATTTTTAAAGCAATATAATAAAAAATTCTATTAACATATATCTGGCATAAATCAACCAGGAAGCAAGTTCCAAAATGACATTTCTAAATTTCATAAAATAGCATACAATATTTTAAAAGCCTGGCCTCAATCCAAGAAAGACTAGTTTTAAAGTTCAGAATATTGAATTTTGTCATTTTAAAATCTAGTCAAAGAAATGATACCATATTTCATTGATCTTCAATTAGATTAGATTGAAAATTAGGAAACAAACACATGTCTCTAAATGTGATTGCTTGGTGGATGCTCTCATTGGTTGAGACTAACAAAGAAAAACAAGGAAGAATGTTTTGGTTTAATATTCTAATATAGATACCTCCAAAATATGCAGAATGTGGATTGAAATGTTATGCTGCCATACCAATGTACAAGAGGGGAAAATATAAAGTTTATGATGTATATTTCACTCCAAAAACATCAAGGGGAAATATTTTAAATAATAGTAGTTATATTTATATATATACACATATATATGTGCATAATTTATAAAAATTGCTACTATTATGAATATTAAAATAGTTTGTGTTATAAACAACCTAGAATAGGATGGTGTGAAGGCAGATTTGAAAAACATTTATGTTAATACGCATATCAGCACTTGAGTAAAAGAACCAAAAGGTACAGTTGAAAATTCTCAATTCTAAAAAAAAGAGAGAGTTCATTAGAAAAATGGTAAGCAATGGTACCATAGTTGAAATTAATATATAAATAGCTCTTTGGTTTTCCTACGTCACTTAGACCTTAATGTCAAGGACTGTGAGGGGTCTGAGATTTTGCCATAAAACTGTGCCTGCCACAGTTTTACTGATATTGGGGAAAACTCTGCAATCAGAAACAAAGAATGGTTTATTATCACTGTTATTATAGTGGCCAGAATATCAACAATTTTGTGCCACTTTCCTGAGCCCAGTTCCCACCATGTGATATAAAGAAGGTCAGGTGGCACACCTGCACGCACATGGGGGGTTTCATTACAGGAAAGGATTCCTAAGCTTCAGGAACTCAAACATTTTTTAATAGTCACTAGGTATGATTGCCCTTCCTACAAAGGGAAACACCATCTCTATTTTCCAACTCCATAAACAAACTTTCACTTTGCTCCATAGGCTAGCAATATCTGCATGTCCCAAGTCTACTTGTTGTGTAAATATCCTTGAAAAGCTAGCCTGAAACAAAGGTCAGTCAGTGTCTCACTTTCAAACATGAAGACATGTGAGAGACCTATGGATAATTTCTGTCAACATTGTATTCCTTTGAATGAACGGTGCCCAGTAACCAATACATAATAATATTTATCTCTGTCTCTCCTCTCCATGTTATTCGTATCTACTCATGCTGGGGTGCCACCACCCACCCAGTTGTGCAGATATTCTGTGCTTACAACCATCCTTGATATTCCCTTGTCTAAATCTTAAAGATTTTGTCTCATTTCTATTTTAAGTCCCTCCATTTGTCCCATTTCTGACACTAACATATTAATCCTACTTACTTCAGTATTCTCTTGTACCCCAGCATTAAACACTCAGCCGGTGAAACATGCATCTATGGTAAAGGAGTGTCAGATCTGGCAATTTCATGCTCCTCTACCCCATTAGCTTTAAGGAAAATAAAAGCAATTAATGTAGCTAACAAGGCCACACCGCTTCTGCCCTTTCATTCTCTTTCCAACTCAGTCTCACATAAAGCCCCTCTCTGCTCGCATTCCTACTTCCACATTGGCTTCTCTAGGTCCTTATACTTCTCATACACTCACTTGCCAGACGGCCTGGGCATTTAGTGTTCCTTACTCACCTAATTAACTCCTCAGTATTTTGGTTCAAAAATCACACCCTTGGCAAGTTTTCCTTAAACTCTCTAAGGAGTTAAATATTCCAATTACGAGATCCTAGAGCTCTGGATATCTTTCTTTTATAAACACTTTGAACATTCACTATTTACCACTTGTTTGTATCATTTGATTGTTTGTATCGTTTGATCATTTGATTAATGTCTGCTTCTTCCACCAAATTATGAGTTATTGGAGGGCCAGAATCGCATCCATTTTGGTTCATCATTATCTGTGACATTTTACCTAATGCCCTAGTAGTGGCAGGCACTCAACAGACCTATAAAAAAATTTAATTACTATATTTACCACTGTATGGATTATGATAAGAAAAATTTTGTTTAACAATGGCTGATTATTAAGTAAATATAATCATTTAGTTAAACTTGATGTAGCAACTAAAGTATATAGATATAGATATGATACATATAATGTTCATAATATTAAGTTAAATGAGTAGGCTAAAAAGTATCTTGCAAATCATAATGCAACTTAAATGTACAAATGCAAAGATATATGAAAGTAAACACATTAAAGCTCTGAATGACTGGATTTCTTTCTTTTTTTTAGCTAACTACTGTTTCTACATCTTTCATCTATCTTTTATGATAAAAAATTACCCATGAAATGTGGTTTTTAAAATTTAGTTTGTTACCACATAGCCAAGACTTAAGTACAACACACCCACAATAGTTATCTCAGAAAATAGTGTACAGTATTTGCAGTTCAACCGAATAATTTTAAAGACATAAAACATATGTATAAAGCTATACTGTGGAGACTAGCAACACATACATTGAGCTTAGGGTATTATCATAATGAGATGAAAGGCCATATAAAATTGAATCATGTTGGAGATTTCAAAATATAATTCTTATACCCCCTAACTTTTATTATAAAAGTAAATAAAAGGAATTATTCTTTCCTCACATAAGGATCCACCGTATAATAAATATTCCTATAGAAATCTGAATTTTCTCTTATAATTACAAATCCACAGTTGACACTACTGAACAATAGTGACATTTATGTGTTCTCTTCTGCTATAGTATATTTTAAATGGATCCCAGATGGCTTAAGGGAGTTATAGGTTGTTCTCTAAGCACATACCTGAAATTTAGAGACTAACAATTGCTGAATAAAAGGACATCTGAGATATTGATGTTGGTTTTTACTCTGACTGAAGATGCTGAACAAGTATACAGAAAAATGTGGAAAGTGGGAATCAGAGTCTCATCGAAGCTTTTCTGAAGGTGGGGAAAAGGATGCCCTGGGAAAGGACTGCAGCTGCCGCAGGAAAATCGAACAGGTTCTGACAACTGGAAAATGGGTAAGATTTCTCCTGTACCTAGCACAAATTATACTGAATTTCACATCAAAGAGCCAATTTCTGTCAACATATTCAATATATAAAGAGGAGCTTAGTTAGTAATTTAGAAATAAAGGATAAAAGTAGGGTAAACTTATAAATGGCTTCAAGGTTTTCCTTATTCCTGTAATTTAGTATTTAGTAAAACAAGTTCTTAAATTTTAAATATTTAAAAATAATGTTTAGTCGTTTAAACAAATAGTGATGTTTTAAAAGTATGTTGACAGGAGTTCTAGAAAAGACAGGAGTCTAAACACATGTTTCCAAAACGCATCTTCCTTGAGATCAACCCTAAGTGAGCAGAGAGGAAAATGAATGGGTGGAAAAGAAATAAGGAAGCCAAAAGCTGAACCTAGGGAAGGTTCAGACCCTGTATGACAAATGTTGAGAGATTTCTTCCAGAAATAGAATACATAATTATAAATCAAAGTCAATTCAAGAACTTGCTGGGAATCTAGGTAAAGGGCATTCTGGCCATCTCTAGTGTATACCCTATTATTTAGGGAAGTAAAATCTAGGAAAAGATGAGTCACTCCCATTTAGTACACTTATCATGTACCAGATAAATAAATGGAAACTTGAAACCATTAAGTGGTTTGCTCCAACACTGTTTCTCAGAAGGAAAATGGAGATTCACAATTAAATGGGGTGGAGGATTTCTCTGTTATGGATAGTAAAAAGAGTTAGTCTGGAAATTTGACAGGCCCTGAAATAGACAGGCTCAATCTACACATATATGTGTGTGTATATATATATATATATATATATACACACACACACACACATATATATTTCTCAGTAAGGGAAATAGTATATACATATATACTATTATATATACTATTGTATATAGTATATGTATATATAATTGTATGTACATGCACTATAAAATAGTGTATACATATATACATATACATATGTATATGACACATAGACACAAACAACTGTATAGTGATAGCCTGAGGGAAAAGCGGGTTGTGGGAAGTGGAAGTGACAAAGGGGAGATAAATAGGGACAGCAAGAGACTTTCCTTTTGCCAATGACTGTACAATGCAGTGTGCAGATGATGTTTTATTGGATTTATACACTTGTAACATGTACGGTTATATTAACCAATCTCCCCTCAATAAATTCAATAAAATAGAAAATTAAAGAATTTTCAAAATAAGTAAAAAAATTTTTAAATGATAGAGAAGTCTCTGCTGGTATGAAAATACAAATGGTCTCTCCAAACAAATACCCACAGGAGGTAGTACTACTCTTTTATTTTGCCCCAAAGTAAGAGAACTTTCAAGAGGTGTGACAGAACAGACACTCCCAGAAGTGGAGATGACAAAGCTGTAAATAAGACGTGAAGCACGCTATGTTTATAGTTGGAGTAGATAACATAATTGAGTGGATCTATGGCTACAGAACTCTGGTTACCAGTATATCAGTGAATGCTGAAAAAAACTGGGCAGGGACTGCCCAGAACCTGTTTCTTCCACAGGATATCTTCATAGAAACGATATAATATAGGTATTACTAACCAGACATCTCTGTTAATCGAAGAAAATTCCAAGAAAATAATGAAAAAAATGAAATGGAACCCAAGACTAACTACTCATACTACTTTTTAAAGCTTTATTGAAGTATAATTAATATAGATGGCACTGCACATATTTGAAGCATACAATTTGATATGTACTAACATATGTATATATTTATCAAACCATCACCACAATCAATGTAGTAAACATATCTATCACCTCCCCAAATTTCCTTCCATCCCTTTGTGTTTTATTGTTTTGTTTTATTGCAGTAAGTAAACTTAACATGAGATATACTGTCTTAGCATGTTTTAAGTGCACACCACAATAGTGTTAACTATAGACACAGTGTTGTACAGCTGCTCTCTAGAAATTAATCATCTCTCAGAGTTGAAATTGCGTATCTGCTGAACAGCAGCTCCCCTTCAGGCCCTGGCAATCACCGTTCTACTGTCTGCTTCTATGAGTTTGACTATTTTAGATATATCAGTGGAATCGTAAATTTGTCCATCTGTGACTGACATAACTCAGCATAATATTCTGCAGATTCATCCTATTGTCACACACTTTAGGATTTCCTTCTATTATAGGACTGTATAACATTCTATTGTATATAGTTACTGCATTTTCTTTATGCAGTCATAAGTCAACAGATATTTAGATTGTTTCCACCACTTAACAATACATGGAATTCAGATACCTCTTCAAAATCTCAATTATTGATTTCAATTGGTTTAGACATGTTGGCAAAGAAGATCACTTGGTAGTCCCAGCTTTAATTTTTGGAAGAATTTTCATACTGTTTTCTTTAGTGGCTGTACCATGTTACATCCCCACCAACAGTGTACATAAGTTCCAATTTCTCCATATTTCACTAGCACTTGTTATCTTGTCTTATTTTCATTTTTAATAATAGCCATACTAACAGGTGGGAAGTGATATCTCAGTGTGATTTTGATTTACATTTCCCTGATGATTAGTAATATTGAGCATTTTTTCATGTACCTAGTGACCATCTGTATGCTTTCACTGAAGAAATGCCTACTCAAGTTCTTTCCCCATTAAGAAAATGCTAACCCTGACTAAAATATGAGAAACACAAGCAAACATACAAACAAAAACAGGACAGTAAATTGCAAATAACTCAAAAAAATCTGAGCAAAAATTAAGGAATAATGACACTCATAAAATAAAATTAAAAACATCAATTCGAATACCAGAAAGACAAGTCAAATGTGTAAAATAATGAGAGAGGGGAAAATGGAAGGAAAAAGAGGGAATTTAGAAGAGAAAAGGAGAAACATAGGAGGGGGGATAGAAACAGGGGAAGAAACAAAACAAAATGGAAGGTGTGGGTAAAGTGACAGAGAGAAATGGAGACAGGAGAGACTAAGATAAAAGACAGAGAGAGAGTGAGAGAGGTGGGTGGTTGGGGGGAGAGAGGGAGAGAGAGAGAGAGAGAGAGAGAGAAAATGTGTTTCCGGCTTGTTAAAGAACCAAAAAGCTGCCCAAGAGTCAGAATCACAGGGAAGAAGCCAACTAACCCCATGTCCTGCAATTGATTTCTCTCAATTTGATTAAGACAAAATTTTTTCCTAAGCGGGTGAAGGAAACCTTGCACATGAATTAAAAGTAGTTTGCGGTGTAAATTTTCAGAAGCATGATAGGCCAGGTGCTCAGATTACCCACCTCCTGAAAACAACCAAAGTTGTCAGATAAATTTTTTTTTTTAATTATCTAAAGTACTAAAGAATATTCAGACCAGGAATCAAATAAGAGAAAGCTCAGGGTCTCTTTAAGTGGGAGGTCAACTAAGATATATTTCTCTAAAACTGTAACCCAAAAGTGTGATTCTCTAAATAAAGTAGAAGTAACCCTTTCTCTAGGATATTAGAAAAATAATTACTTGTTTTAAACCCCAGGATTAAATAGAGAAAAAAAAAAAACCTTTAAAAAATGATAACAATAGTCCAATCCTAATATGAGTCTACTACTGCTCAAGTTTCTAAAATAAGAAATCAGCTTTAGAACTACCATATGATCCAATAATTCCACTTCTGGGCATATAGCTGAAGATAATGAAATCATTATGCCAAAGATATCTACAACTCCATGTTTATTGCCCAACAGTATTTACAGTAAACAAGACATGGCAACAACCAGAAGTGTTCATTGACAGATGAGTAAAGAAAATGTGACTTTAATACATACAATGAAATATTATTCAGCCATATAAAAGAAGGAAATTCTGCCATCTGTGACAACGTGGCTGGATCCAAAGGGCATTATGCCAAGGGAAAAAAGTTAGATAGAGAAAGAAAATTACTGTATAATCTCACTTACATGTGCAGTCTAAAAAACAAACTCACTGAAACAGAGGTCAGATTGATTGTTACCAGAGGTGCGGCGAGGATATTGGGTGAAAGTGGTCAAAATGTACAAACTTCCAGTTAGAAGATAAATAAATTTGAGAGCTGTAATGTACAGCATGATGACTATAGTTAATAATACTGTAGGATATATTTGCAAGTTGCTAAAGAAGCAATCTTAAAAGTTCTCATGACAAGGAAAAATCTGTAACTATGCAAGGTGGTGGATATTAACTAAACTTACTGTGATAATCATTTCACAATACATACATATAGTGAATCATTATGTTGTACTCCTTATGCAATGTTACATGTCAATTTTATCTCAATAAAACAAGAGAAAATAATATTTAAAAAAGGATCATTGAGCATAGAGTACTCTCGGATTCCTAGTGTCTGCGGTGTCAGTCAGAAGTGAAAGCAACCTTTTCTGAAGAAATTCCTCTTCATCACAGTGCTCAAAGAATTGCCTAAGCTAATGTTCCAGAAAAAAAGGAGCCAACAAGGAAGACACCATATTGTGATGAGTAGAAACAAAGACAAAAGAGTAATATCTAACAAAAATTAATTCCTGGAATTATAAGATTTAAAATACTTTTAAAATATTATCATGTATGTGTCAAAAATAAAAATTGTGTTTAAAATATAAGTATTATTGAAAAAGCATTTAAGAAATAAAAAGAGTGCCTAAAAATTACTTTCATATATATAATTGAAATTAAGACCCAATGCTAAGGTTAAAATTTTCATAGCAGATTAGTTACAGCTAAGAAAATAAGAACTCTATAAGACATAACTGAAGTAATTATCTAAAATTACAAAAGAGGATCCAAAACACACAAATTAGAAAATGATGTGAAGGGTCATGAGATGAAGTGAATGAGTATACCATAAGCCTAATCAAATAAAGGGTAGAGGGAATTGAGCCAATTAGAATTTTCATAAAAATAAAGAATGATAATCTTTCAAAAGAGGTGAAAGACCAATCCACAAATTTAGAAATCCTATCAGGAACACAAATAAAAATAAACCGACACCTATATGTATATACTCATAGTGAAACTACAGAACACTGAGACAAATTGAAAATCTTCAGTGAAGCTACAGAATAAAAATATATATATAAACTTTATTAGCAGTAGTAGAAGGAAAGTTGTTTTAAAAAATGAAATTATAAGAAATAACCATGTAATGGAAAACAAAACAAAAGCTCCAGTTAAATAAAAAATAATGTCATGCTACCTAAAAGTGAAATCTAGCTATGTGCCCTGAAAAAGAAACATATAAAATATCATGAGGACACAGAAAGATTGAAAGTAAAAAGTTAGAAAATGATACAACAGGAAATTTTTAACTAAAAGAAATCTAGTAAAACCACAGTAATATCAGATACTATATATTTTAAGGCAAAAGGGATTACTAAAGAAAATAAAGTCACTTGAGAGCAAAGAACAAGATTTTGTCTCCTTCTCTAAGGACACATTGACCTTGAGTCAATTTTCTGTTTCCCTAGAAACCTGATAAAAGTTGAATATCAGCTATACTCCCAAAGACTGCCGTGGTTAAAATTATCATTGATTAGCAAATTGCATTTAACTTAAAAGTATGGATAGGCTGTAAATACTTAACAAAGCTATAGCTTTAGACTTCTTTGAGGATAGTGATCTCTTTATAGAGTGTATCTCCCATGGACGCCTTGGAATATATACCTAGATATCTAAGAAGAGATATCGCCTTTACTGGCATAAAGCTCTGAGCCAACATGGACCCCACACCCACTGATGTGATATGTTCTCCTTTCACTTCAGTTATCACCTGGAGGCCAAAGGGAACAGCTCCGTTACGGCTGTGTATAATGCTGTAAAACTGAATCAAAAGCCATTTATCTTGAAGTGGATGCTGCACTGCTGGCAAGGTGTATTTCCTGACCCTGCCTCTTTGAGTAAATTGGTGCTGTGTTGGTCTATTCTGATTTTATGAGTCTGAATATGTAGTTGATCCTAAAACACTCCATAAACACATACTGATAAAACATCAGTACTTTATTGATGTTTCAGTACATAACGATAAAACAATTCTGAACAACAAAATTCTAAATTTTTATTCATCTTAAGTAATAGCCACAAAGCCTCAAAATATATGGTTAAAATTAATAAATAAACCTGATTTAATGCACATTTATAGATCAAAGCACTTAAGAGCAACAAAGAACATATTATTTTCCAGAACACACAGAAGATTTGGTAAAACTGATAACATACTGGGTAATAAAGCAAATTTTAACAATTTTCATCAGTTTAATATCTATATACAATTCTCAGACCAAATGATTAAAAATCAAAAATAACAATTATAATCAGAATATTTGCAAATGCTTTGAAACCAGAAATATACTTTTAATATAGCCAATGATATTGATATAACTATGCATGCTGCCACTTAAGTACTGGAAATATCAAGGAGAAGACTTTGTAAAATATACCATTGTCTAACCACTATGCTGTACACCTGAAGTTAATATAAAGAAATATTGAATGTAAACTGTAATTGAAAAAATTTTTTAATTAAAAATAAATAAGTTAAAAATAAATATACTTTTAAGTAACTGGTAGTCAAGTAAGAAACTTAAGAAAAATTAGAAAATATAGAACAGAATTAAAATTAAAATTACATAAAAATGTATGGGCCATAGCTAAAAATATTTAATTGGATATTTATGGCTTTACATGCTTATATAAAAACAAAAAACATTGATAAATGATACAGGCATCCATTTAAAAATATATGAGGTGGAACATTCCCCAAAAAAGGAATTATCTTCTGGAGGGCAGACCCCTTATAGAACAGGCTTCCTGTTAGGTGCGTGTTCTAGGAACACATCTGTATCAGTGTACCAGCTGGCATTGTTGTGAGAGGCTGTATTCTGATTCAGTGAATTTTTTTGAAGAATCGTGTTTGCCCATTTCATGATGGATGATTTATGAATTCACCTGCTTATACCACACTAAGTGTTTAGCAGTTTTGGACCAAAAACAGCATGACCCCCCACCCCCTTCCCTATTCACCCAATGTCACCTCAGTGACTTTTTTTTGTTTATTTCCCTAGATGAAAAAGTCCTCAAAGAGAAACTTTTTGCCAATGTGGAAGAAGTAAAACAAAAAATGGAAGAAGCACCAAAAGGTATCAAAATGGATGAGTTCAAAAGCTGTTTTGAGCAGTGGAAAAAAACATCTTGATAGGTGTATTGCATCAAATGGAGAGTACTTTAAGGGTGACTGAAGTTTAAACAGGTAAGAATAAATACACAATTTTTTATAAAAAAATTCCATTTTGGGGATTTCCATATATACATAAAATCAAATGAGGGCACGAGAAAGGAAATTTAAAAAGGGAATGTTAATGCAATAGAAAATAAGTTTACAATAGGGAAGATCAATAAAGGTTTAGAATATGTAAATGCTAAAACACACAACCTCATCACCTCAGTGAATTAACACAGCAAAAGCATGTGCATTGTTCATGTCCAGTGCAGGCAGGGAGTTGGGCTGTAAGGAGGACAGAAAGCTGTAGTTATCACTGTCATTTCTGTTCTTTCTTTGTAGTTCCCTAACATTCTCCAGCACTTCTCAGTCTTCTACTGAGTTATTTGTATCCAGTCATCAAAAAATTGATGAGGGCGAGAGAGGATGGAGAATTACAAAGGAAGTTTTTTTGGGGGGGTTTCATGCTAGGTCTAGGAATGGTCAATATCATTTCTACACAATTAAAATTTCTGATCAGCTAAAACCCAAACTATAATTCAACATATTAAAGAGGTTGGAAAATATAGTCTAGTTACATTCTCTAGAGTGACTGAAAAGAAAGACAACAAAGCACAGCAGGTTGTTAGAAAGGACCAATGAAATAAACTTCTGAAAATATTAATCAGAGAAAGGAGAGAAGGCATAAGTAAAATGAATTAGGAGTAAACTATAAACAGGGACTATAACAAAGGAATCTATAACAAAGACACAAATTTAAGTCAATAGATTTGAACATTTAGATGAAATGAATATGTTCCTAAACAAGTATAATTTACCAAAACTGGCTAAAAAATTGATAGAAAACTTAATAGTCCTGAAATTATTAAATATTGAATCAGTAATCAAAAATGTTTTCACTTGTGATATCTTTGTTGAGAAAAAAACTCTCCACGGGGCTCTCCTCTGCCTGCACATCTTGCGAGCAAAGGTACTGACTCATTTTTGTTTGTTTTTTTTAAGTACTTTCTTTTCAAGAATATTTGTAGAGCAAATGTCCTTGGAAAAAAAGAAATATAGTCTCCCTGTAGGGCAAAGAGAAGTCTTGCTTATTCTCCAAGATGGTAAATATCATGTATCCCTTTTTGGCAAAGGTCAGTCAAGCTTATGACCCATTAAGAAATTCAGGTTCCCTAAATTTAGGGTTTAGTTCCTGTAATACAAACCAACTAGCCCTCTTCAGAAATTGAGGCTTGGGGAACTGGTGCAAATGTTGATACTGACTCTTGCTACAGCTGTAAGCAGTAAAGTCTTTTATCACTGACCTATGAGTCTCATGCCTTCTGTCGGCCTCCATAAAACTGTGACAGACTCATTTGTTAGCTTGCAAGCAAGTCAAAATCTCAGATCCTTCACATTTTTCCCAAGATATGGACTGTTTTACAAATGATATTTCTACTGTTTTACAAATGATATTTCTAAACATTCAAGGAAGAAATACAGTTGACTCTTGAACAGAATGGGTTAGAAATGCACAGATCCACTTATACATGAATTTTTAAATAAATTTTTAAATATACATGAATTTCTAAATAAATAGTATAAACATATTTCTCTTCCTTATGATTTTCTAAATATTTTTCCAGCTTATTTTATTGTAAGAATACAGTATGTGGTACATATAACATATACAAAACATGTGTTTGTTGACTATGTTATCAGTAAGGTTTCTGGTCAACAGTAGTAGACTATTAGTAGTTAAGTTTGGGGCAACTCAGAAGTTATGCTTGAATTTTTCACTGCATGGGGGATGGTGCACCTAACCTGCACGGTGTTCAAGGGTTAATTGTAGTTTCAACGGTGCACAGAGCATTCTTAAGTAACCAAAATTCTTCCTTCCTCGCCATGAGTAATTTGACTGCTGAATTAAAGCAAACATTCAAGAAGTTATTCTAATTTAAATTTGAATTTACTCATTTTTACTAAAAAATGTACTCAAAGCTTCTAGATAAAGAAAGAGAGAGAACGGTTTATACCAAATGTGTGGACACAGAGCTGTGCAGCCCAGATCTCTCTTCAGCAAAGATTGTCCTCGTTGATGTCAGTGCTGTTGGCAGGAAACCTCCATACGTTGAGTCCTTCAGGGTTTGCCTCAGATATAGAAAACTGTCTAATTTTTTTCCCAATCCCCCTTCTTCCCTCTTTTCCACAAATGTTGGTCCATTATAGATATTTTGTACATCAAACTCTGTCAGTGTCTACTTCTGAAAATCATAACCTGAGGTACCAAAATAGGAATTATAAGTTGACTTTACTAATGAGCATTGATATAACAATCCTAGAGCAAAACATATCTAGTAATATATTAAAAAGATAATGCCTCATGACCAACTTGAGGTTTTTCAAGGAGCAAAAATCACATATAAGAAGTTATAATTGAGCTTCACCATATTATTAGGTTAAAAAAATATGATTATCTTGATATGCAAAAATTACAATTGATAAAATTTAATATCCTTTAATGACAAAAACAAAACTTTTAGCAAACTGTTAATAGAAACATTTCAGATTTGATAAAAGTACCTAAAATTGTGTAAGAAAAGTGAAAGTCTTTTCTTTAAATTAGTAAACAAATTAAGGATTCTTTCTATTAGCACTTTTAATCAACATGGTGTTTGAGGTTCTAACCAGTGTAGTAGTATAACAAAAAGACAAAGACATAATTACTTAAAAGAAAGAAACAAAACTTTAATCATTCACAAATAATATGATTATATATGTTATAATCTAAAATGTATAAATTATTATATTAATAAGGGAATTAGGGAAAATTATCCAATATAAAAATCAGAGCATAAATATTAATGACATTTCTACTTTCCAGACCCCCAAAACAGAAATAAATTAAAAACTTCAATTACCAGTTTAGAAACATCAAAAAATAAAGTATGCAGAAATATATCAAGCAAAACACCGATGGAATCATTATTACACATAATATATCAAAAGATATTTAAGATCTAAATAGATCAATTTAATAAAGATGCTAATTCCTTTCAAATTAATATACAGATCCAATGCAATCCCAATACAAACATACCTCAAAAGGTTTTTTAATGGAACTTGAAAATCTGATTCTAATATTGCTAAGGAAGCACAAAGGTGCAAGGGCAGCCAAGATTCTCTTGAACAACAGCCAGGTACCATACTGGTCTCGAGTTGTTTTTTTTTCAAACATAACAATAATGTTGATAGTATACTAATAGTGCTGATATATGGGCGGGAAAATAAACATGAAAAAACAGATGAGGATTATAATAGGCATGTTTCACTTCAAATTATTTTGTAACCTAGACATACTTTTTTTATTGTTGTTCAATTACAGCTGTGCCACTTTTTCCCCCATTGCTCTCCTCTGCCCCACCTACCCCACTGTCCGTGCCCATAGGTCCTTTATACATGTTTCTTGACTTTCCCCTTTCCCTTCTTTCCCCCATTATCACCCTCCCTCCTCCCCTCTGGTCACTGTCAGTTTGTACTTTTTTTCCATGTCTCCGGTTCTGTTTTGCTCATTTGTTTGTTTTGTTGATTAGGTTCCACTTGTAGGTGATACCATATGGTATTTGTCTTTCACTGCCTGGCTTATTTCACTTAGCATAATGTTCTCCAGTTTCATCCATGCTGTTGGAAGCGTAGGAGTTCCTTCTTTCTGCTGTGTACTATTCCATTGTGTCATACTGTAAAACTGTAAATGTACCACAGTTTTTTGATCCACTCATTTACTGATGGGCACTTCGGCTGTTTCTAGTATTTACCTATTGTAAATAGCACTGCTATGAACATTGGGGTGCTAGGTTCTTTGGAATTGGTGTTTCAGAATTCTTAGGATATAAACACAGCAGTGGAACTGCTGGGTCAAAAGGCAGTTCCATTTTTAGTTTTTTGAGGAAATTCTAAACTGTTTTCCACAGTGGCTACACCAGTCTGCATTCCCACCAACAGTGTACTAGGGTTCCCTTTTCTCCACCACCTCTCCGGTGCTTGTTGTTTGTTGATTTGTTTTTGATGGCCATTCTGACTGGTGTGAAGTGGTATCTCATTGTGGTTTTAATTTGCATTTCTCTGATGGCTAGTGATGCTGAGCATCCTTTCTTATGTCTCCAATAGACATGTGTCCTCTCCCTGTATGTCCTCTTTCAAGAAGTGTCTTTTCAGGTCCTTTGCTCATGTTTTAATCAGATTGTTTATCTTCTGGGTGTTGAGTCGTGTGAGTTCTTTATATATTTTGGAGATCAAACCCTTCTCCAATGGATTGTTGGCAAATGTTTTCCCATATGGTTGGTTCCCTTTTCATTTTGGTGTTTTCTTTAGCCATGCAGAAGCTTTTTAATTTGATATAGTTTCATTTGTTTATTCTTGCCCTTATATACCTTGCCCTAGGGAATATATTGGTGAAAATATTTCTGCATAGGATATGTGAAATTTTGCTGCCTGTGTTTTATGGTGTCATGATTTATATTTAAGCCTCTTATCTGTCTTCAGTTTATTTTGGTGTGTGATGTAAGTTGGTGGTCAAGTTTCATTTTTTTGCATGTACATGTCCAGATCTCCCAACACCATTTATTAAAAAGGCAATTTGTACTACATTTTATGTTCCTGCCCCCTTTGTCAAATATTAATTGTCCACAGAGACATAGGTCTCTTGGCTCTCTATTCTGTTCCATTGATCTGTGAGTCTCTTCTTATGCAAGTACCAGACTGCATACCTTTATAAATTCAGTTGTATTTTTCACAAAAATATAGTATTTATTATATAATCTACCTATCTATCTATATATATACACCAATATATATAGTCAAAAATTAAAAGTATTTAAAATAAGTCTAATACAAACTGCAACTATTTTCTGGAAGAATTGTAAATGTGTGTTAAAATATATTAAAGATGTCATGAATAAATGAAAATACTTCATTTTTGTAGAACAGAGGACTCAATTTTACAAAGATGTCAAATTAATCTATAATTTAATCAATTCCAATTAATATTGATTTATTGTACAATTATGAAGTTGATTATACAATTCATAATTAACTGCTAAAATTTTATAATAGCCCACCACATATTTTAAAAGAATATAATAAAAAAGAACTATACTACCAGATATTAAGGTGTATTATAGAACCAAATGGAGTCCTAAAACAGACACACTCGTAACTGGAATTTTGATTTATTCTATTGTAGATTAATGGAGAAAAGATTAACTAGCCAATAAATGCAGGCAAAATATTTATTACTAAGGGAAAACAAATGAACTCTCTATATCACACCAAGCACAAAATCTATCCCCAATGAATTAAAGAACTGAATGTGAAAGACAAAAAGTATAAAACTGTTAAGAAAAAATATATGACAATATCTTTGTAGTCTTAGCATCAAAATTTTTAAAGAAATTTAAAGTATAAAGGGAACATAGAAATTTTATTAGATTAAAATTAATTATTCCTTTTATTCCAGAGATATATGTGAAAATATATTTGTGAAAAGATAAAACAGAAACTCAGAAAAGACATTTGCGATTTATTGTAATATCAAAGGATTTGTAGCTAGAGTATATAAGAAGATATTTAGTCAATAAGAAAGGCAAACAGCCTAATAAAAGAATGAACACACAACATGAAAAATTGTCATAGCAATAAAAATACAAATGACCTAAAAAGAAAGATAGATGCTCAGCCATATTAATCATCCTAAAAGTGCAAATTTAAACCATTTGATAGCATTTCACAACCATCAGACTGGGAAAAAAAAAAGGGAAGATTTGGCACTATCAAATATTGGTACGAATGTGGAGCAATGGTAAGTATAAAACGCACTCAGTGGAAAAGTAGAGTGGTGCACTTCCTTTGAAAAATAATTGGTTATTACCTTGTAAAGATAAAACTGTACAAGCCCTATAAAAAATAATACACAATTTGATTTATATTTTAGTATTAAGTGGTTTATAACAGCCCTGCATCACAAAGAATATGTCATCCTTAAATGTGAGGACTTATTTCTTTCTTCGTTGGCTGGTTTAAAAACAAAACGACAACTATCTTTTGTCTCTTGTGTATTTTCTAGCTTGTTACACTTTTAAAACTTTACATTTTATGAATAAAGAATATCACAAAATGGTCATTTCCTCTAGTCCTAGTAGAATTAAAATATACTGACTTCAAAAAGAATAGTAAGCCCTTATTATTTTCTTGAGTGAATCTTAAAGATAAAACAAGTTTCATATTAAAAATTAAAGATATACATAGGTTTGAAATTTAAACACAGATATTTCTAAAATAAATAGATCACATAATTTTTAAAGATGATTCTTAAATGTGAAGTTACTTTTACATTCAAATTAAAGGTGTACAATATCCTGAGCAAGAAAGCTAAGTAGATGACTCCTTCAAAGTTAATATGGGTTTTGTTTTTATTTTCTTCAAATTTCACATAATTATTTTTATTCACTACATAGGAGCAAAACAGTAAACTTTCAGTGAATTTGTTGGTATGCATGCCACCAGTAAGTTCTGTGTTTCCATCTTTCCCAGGTATTATAAAACTAACTAAATGTGCACCCTGAAACTTTGCTCAATCAAAAGTTTTCAGTATAATTTTTCTCTTCTTGGTTGTTCAATATGTTTGACCATATCTTAAGTGTTGCTTTAAGCAAAAGCAATTTGCTTACTATAATGTGAATGTGGGTAGGATATCAATTAATGAAGGAATAAAATAAAGCTTTTGAAGAGTTAAAGTATTATCTTGATTGATCTTAGCTATTGGCAAATTATTGTTTATCAGACTTTTTGGTAAAGTTGCAAAGCATAATGAAAATTAAAAGCTACTGCTGGGAGTATACCCTAAAAATCTGGAAACACCAATTCAAAAGAACCCATGTACCCCAACATTCATAGCAGTACAATTTACAATAGCCAAGAATTGGAAGCAACCTAAGTGCCCAACAGTCTATGAGCAGATCAAAAAACTTGGTACATTTACACAATGAAATACTATGCAGCAGAAAGAAGGAAGGAGTTCCTACCATTTGCAACAGCATGGATGGATCTGGAGAGCCTTATGCTAAGTGAAATGAGCCAGGTGGCAAAAGACCAATACCATATGATTTCACCTATTGAGTGAAGACTAATCAAGAAAACAAACAAGCAAGTTAAATGTAACTGGAGACATTGACGTGAAGAACAAACTGACAGTAAACAGTGGAGAGGGGTGAGGGGAAGAAAAGGAGGAAGGAGCGGTGTGGACAGGGGAATGGTGACCAAGGAACATATATGGGGGACTCATGCTCAAAGTTCAGGGGGGTGGGGAGAGGGGGAGCGGTATGGGGAAAATGGACAAAGCTATACTTGAACAACAATGAAAAAAAATTTTTTAATAGTAAAAAAAAATAAAAGTTACTCAAAGAAGTTCTTCAAAAACAGCTCATACTTCCTGCTTAAAATTTTAGAATTTGTAGAATGCTATCCAAATATGTGTTTTCATTTAGTTAGCAGATTTCATAAAATATAGGAGAATAAGATAATTCATATTTTCTCATATTTCTCATAAAATGGTTTTATTATATATCTATATACATAAGTAAATATAAAGAAAAACAATAATTAAAATGTTTCCTCAAACACAGGCTCTCATTAAAAATAAATATAAGAATTTAGATATTTTACTATCAAAGTTATCACATTGCTCTTGAAGTTTAAACTGAGACCATAAAATTAATAGATACCACTAAGTACATTGATAATGCCAATGATGCCTGTTTATTATAAAACTGGTTCTTAATAGTTACTCTTCTAATCCTCTAAATTGTCAACATTCCATTATAATCATATTATACTCTTTCACACATTCAGTTTTCAGAAATTTAAAGTGTAAAATATTTAATAATCTACAAATCTCTATGGTAAATAACATTGGGCAAAGTTATTTTGAGTCAGACACATAATCCTAATAAGAAAGTTATCTTACATCACAATAATACTTAATCACAATGAAAAACAAGTATGTAGAAAGCCCAGTTTTCAAAAATATTAATCAGTGTGTCTAACATACATTTTTGAAAAATGAAGTATGTGAATGCAAATGAACTGAGAAAAATAAAAGCTTGGACTATTGGTCTGATAAATCCTAGCAAACTTTTCAGAACTATAATACCCCTCTTTAAATACATACTCCTAGAATTTTTTAAATCTGATTTTATTCTTCAAATGATCACCACAGTTGTGATATAAAATATAAATGAATATCCACAGTTTAGATTTTTATTTTTATAAGAATTCTAAATACAAAGAATACAGGTAATTGTCACTGAGACAAGAAATCTTTTTTTATTTTGAGGGTCCAGCTGATAGATTTAACTCTTCACACTGAAACGCCCCATATTTGCTCCTCATTGTTGTGTTAGTATGGTACCTAGGTAAACATACTAAATTGACTGGTAGATCTTAACTCATTTTAGAGAGCAACTTTGCATTCACTGAAAAATCTTCCTAAAGTTGATTACTTCAGACATTGTTAAATGTGTCATTTTCAAAAAACACGACTCTACCATATAAATTAATGATCTGAAAAACTGAACTTAAAAATAAAGCAGATTTTGAAACACTGGAAAGGAAAAGAATTGTTTCTGAAATCATTTCTACCAATTCTGTGTTTTAAAATGAGAGAAGTAATTTTTCATCTAGATAAAAATAAGTTCACAACTGGCTGAAAATTTGTCTGTTTTATTTTTTCTAAAAAAATTCATATCTCTAAAACAATTACCCAAATAATAAAACCTACTAAAAATATGAATATGTTAATTGTAAAGAGACAGAAGAATTTCTGATAACAGTGGTAGAATGTTCACTACAAACCCTTCCACAAGGAAACACATGTAATCTGAAGAAAATGTTACAATAACATACTCTAAGAAGTTGCAAGAAGCATCCCAAAGAAGACGGAAGTAGAAGAGTTGATTCTTAAAAACTGGAAAAGGAAGAAGCAAGAATTGCAATTACACTTTTAGCCAAGAAAGTCTCCAACTCCTATTACTACAGAGATGGAAAAAGGGTAGCCTTATCAGCACAGCTTAAGAGGGCAAAGAATAGGATTTAGGGCTAAAAATTAGCCAAAAATTTAATTGGAAAATCTGGCAGTAAGAGAACCTCAAAGTGAAACTCTGCAAGTCCTTGGCTAACCTCTAAACTATGTAGGTGCAAGGGAGGTTCCAAGAATTCCAGCAAAAATAAAAATAAAAAATAAAGATAAATCATAGAGAGATGATTAATAGTTGCCAGATAGATAGGTAGGTAAATAGGTAGGCAGGTAAGATTAGATTGATATTAAGACAACCAAGAAAGAGGATAGCAACTACCCACGAAAGACAGCTAAAATTTAGACTGAAATTCATGCGGATGTTAGTTTTTTTTTTAATTGAGTATACTATTCAGCCTGTGCACACTTCAGATACAGAAATTCTGAAGCCATTCTGGCTTGAGGACAGATCCTGATGGTGACAGAACAGTGGAAATTTAGGGTAGATTTCCACAAGAGAGGGAAACACAGAGAGGTATGCCTCATTACCTAACTATAAAATTTGTCTTCATTTATAGATGATTGCCAAACCATGTAGACACAGAGGGGTTAAGCTGGATAATTAATTTTGCCTGATTGCTCCAGCCCTAGGACAATGCCAAGTAGAACTGGTGCGAGTGGGCATTCTAGTTTTTTCCTCATCTTTTGTTGAAAGTGTTTATTTTTCTTTTTACCATTAAGTATGACATTAGCCATAGTTTTCCGTAGATGCATTTCACCAGGTTGGATAAGTTTCCTACTATTTCTCGTTTGCTAATAATTTTTATGGTGAATAGATGCTGCATTTTGCCAAATGCTTTTACTACATGCATTGAGATATTCACTTGTTTTCTCTTTATTAATATAGTGAATAATGTTGATTGATTTTCAAATCTTAAACCAACCCTTTGTTCCTTGGATAAACTCCACATGGTCATCATGTATATTGTTAGATTGTATTTGCTAATCATTCAAGAAGCTTTGCCTCTATATAATGAGATATTTTGCTCTGTAGTTTCTCAGAAAGTTTTTGTCTGGTTTTAATACCACAGTTATGAGAGATTCATAAAATGAATTAGAAAGAATTCTCATTTCCTCTTGCTTGAAGGATTTTCAAAGCATTGATACTTTTACAAGAAAGCATTTACTTTCTTGTAAATTTGCTACAATCACCAGTGAAACTATCAAGGGCCAGAGTTTCTGGTTTGCCTTTTGGTAGAAAAAGACTTTAAATATGAAGTTAATTTCTCTCATTTTTATATAACTATTAGATCTTCTGTTTGTTTTGAGTCTTTTTAATGATGTTTCCAATGTTTTTATCTGCTTTATCTAAATAAATGTCATAATGTTGATTGAATTTTTTGTATATGACAATTTTCTTCTTTTTTCTTTTTATCTTTATGAGTCTAACTAGAGGTTAATCAATTGTACTGATTATTTTAAAGAAAGCCACTTTTGGTTTAATTGATTTTCTTAGTTGTTGGTTCATTTTCTAATTTATTGACTTTTCTTTTGAGTGTTTCTATCATGCTACTTGCTTTACGATAAATTTATTTTTAAGCTACTTACATTGAGAAATCTGCATACGTTTTTGACAATTCTTCATTTAAAATCTAGACATTTAAAAATAATAATTGAGTGTTTCTTAAGTTGTATCAAAAAATTTGATATCTTGTATTTTCATTTTCAGAATCCAAAATATTTCCATTTTTTGTGATTTTTTTTCCTTTGTCCTATATGCTATCTAAAAGTGTATTGTTTAATTAACAAATACTTGACACTTTTCACGCTCATATCTATAATATCTAAGTTAATTTTGTTTTTATCAGAGATTATACATTACCTGGTTTCCATATTTTTAAATTGACTGACATTTTATGGTAAAGTGTATAGTCTATTTTGGTGATTTAACACTGCAAACCTAAAAAGAATGTGATGTGTAATGTGTTCTAAAATGTCAATTATTTCAAGTGGGCTAATAATGTTATTTAGTCTCCTATCTTTATTGATTTTTTGCCTATTCTATCAATTTATGAGACAGAGGGTTGAAATTTCCAGATATAACTGTAGATTAAAATGTTTCTCCTGCTATTTCTATCACTTATTCCTTTTAAAGTATTTATTTTGAAACTTTGTTATTGTGTGCCTCGTCATGCAGAAATGATAAATTTACCTCTTTATCATTATCAAGTTTTCCTCCATATCCCTGGTAGTATTTGTTATTCTGAAATCTATGTTGATATAATATAGTTATGGTAGCTTTCTTACACTTATTATTTACTGAATATATCTTCTTTCTCAATTAAAGTTCTTCTAGATAACATAAAGTCTTGATTTGTGATTTTGGGAGGGGGTTCTTTATTGTTTTAAATCTAGTTTGACAATGTCTATCTTTCGATTGATGTTTAGATCACTTATATTTAAAGTAATTATTGATGATAATTGATATATTTGTGTTTAAATATCATCATACTACATTTTTTCTATTTTATTCAGTTTTTTTTTACTTTCTTACATATTTTCATGTGATTTTTATTTTTTTTAACTTTTTTCAATTGCAGGTGCTACTCAGTATTATCTAGCTTCAGCTGTACAGCATAGTGGTTAGTCGTGTATATAATTTATGAAGTGATCTCCCTGATCATCTAGTGCCCACCTGACATTATAAATAATTATTATAATATTACTGACTGTTTTCTCTATGATGTACTTTACATCCCAATGACTATTTTGTAACTATCAATTTGTTCTTCTTAAGCCTTTCAACTCTTTCACCCAGCCCCTATACTCACTTCTCTCTTGCAACCATCAGTCTGTTTCTACTTTCTTTGTTTGATTTCATTTATATGTAGAATCTAAACTATTTTTTTTAATTTTTTTGCTTTTTAGTGTTCCAATTGGCTGTGTTCCGCCACCTGGCCTTCCAAATTGCTGATTTGATCCTCTTTTTTAACTAATCTGCTATTGATTCCTTCTAGTGTATTTGTCATTTCAGTTATTGTATTCTTCATTTCTGACTGGTTCTTTTCATGTTTTCTGTGTCCTTTTTTATGTTTACTATCTCTGTTGAAGTTCTCAGTGAGTTTATCTATTCTCCTAAGTTTATTGAGTATCCTTATAACCATTGTTTTGAACTTGTACATGGTAGATTGCTTGCCTCCATTTTATTTAGTTCTTTTTCTGGGGACTTCTATTCTTTCATTTGGAATATGTTTCTGTCTCTCCATTTTGGCTGTCTCTCTGTTTGTTTCTATGTATTTGGTAGATCTGTTTCTATATATTTGGTGGTGATGAACTCTTTTAGCTTTTTCTTGTCTGAGAAGCTCTTTATATGTCCTTCAATTCTAAATGATTACTTTGCTCAGCATCAAAGTTCTTTGATGTAGGACTTTGCTTTTTCATCATTTGAATATTTTGTGCCAATCTTTTCTACCCTGCAAAGTTTATGTTGAGAAATCAGCTGACAGTCTTATGTCAGCTCTTTTGCAGGTAACTAACTGCTTTTCTTTTGCTGCTTTTAAGGTTCTCTCTTTGTCTTTAACCTTCTGCCTTTTAATTATATGCCATGGTGTGGATGTTTTCGGGTTCATCTTTTTTGGGATTCTATGTGCTTGCTGGGTTTGTACATCTTTTTCATTCATCAAGTTAGGTAAGTTTTCCATCATTATTTTTCAAATAGGTTTTCAATTTTTTCCTCTCTCTCTTGTCCTTCCAGCACCTGCATGATGTACAAGTTGGTACACTTAAAGTTGTCTCAGTGGCTCATTACATTATCTTCATTTTTTTTATTATTTTTTCTTTTTGCTGTTATGATTTGGTGTTTTTTGCTTTCTTATATTCCAAATTGCTGCTTTGATTCTTGGCTTCCATTACTCCACTGTTGATTCCCTGTAAATTATTCTTCATTTCACTTAGTGTATCCTTCATTTCTGACTATTTTTTATAGTTTCCATGTGCTTTTTTATGCTATTGAAGTTTTCTCTAAGTTAATCTATTTTTCCTCTAAGTTCATTGAGCCATCCTTACAACCAGTATTCTGAACCCTGCATTGAGTAGATGTTGATCTTCATTTTGCTTAGTTCTTTTCTAGAGTTTTGTTCTCTTTTTTTTCATTTGCAACACATTTCTTTGTCTTCTCACTTTGGCACCTTCTGTGTATTTGTTTCTGTGTACCATGTAGAGCTAATACATCTCTCGGGCTTGGTAGAGTGGCCTAATGTAATATTTGTTCTGCAGGGTCCAGCAGCACATCCTTCCCAGTCACCCAAGCTGGGCACTCCATGTGCATCTCACCATGTGGGCAGTGTACACCCTTCTGTTTTTAGTTGAGACTTGATTTCTTTGGCATATCAATGTGAGAAATTTACCCCTAGACCAATTGGCTTCAAGGGTTGACTGCAACCACCAACTACTGTGGAGTATCTACTGTGCAAAGGACCACCCAATGGAGAAGGACTTACTTTAGCCCACTGAACCTGTACCTTGAGTGTGTGTCTTATGGAGGTGGTTGGGTGATGCTTAGATGTGGCCTGAAGCTGTCCACCAGATGCTTTTGTTCTGTGGCCTTCTAGAAGGTGCAGGTCAATTTAAGTTGCCACTTATGTTCTGCCCAAGGCCACCAGCATGAGCTACAAGGCAACCAGCAGATGGCTGCTACCTGTGCTATGCTTGGAGGTTCCAGGGGAACCTTCAGGGGATGCCAAACTGAAAACCAAGGCCTGCTGCTAGTTCTGGGCATGGGGCCACTTATTGTGAGGTACAGGGCATGCTGAGGCCAATACCGTTTTTTGAGAGATTTTTAGTAAAGTCCGAAGCCTGAGCCAAGACAAGACATTTCGATGGAAAAGC
>PVJD01011492.1:0-45887 GCA_004026545.1 Mormoops blainvillei
AGAATGGAGGCTGGAAGTGGGGGCTTCCCCAGAACCCCCAGGCTACATCATGCCAGTACTGCTGCCCTGCCTCCCAGATGTTGAGAGCTTTGCCATTCCATTGAGTAGGATAATAAGCCACATGGTGAATGCAAAACTTTGGACTAACATTTCTGTTTTAAGAATGATCTGCAGTTTTGAATTCAGCTGAATATGACACTTGCCAACAATAGCAAAGTAAGAATACAATTCAGCACCTCATTAATCCCAACATTATTATATGTGTGGTTTTCATTTCACATTTAATATTTATTTTTCTCAAGAGGAAGCCAGGACCGAGTTAGGCATGTTATAGTCATCCAGCCTGAAGGTCAGGAGGGTAGTGGTGGAGGGAGAGAGGCGGGGGCTTTGGTGGAAAGCAAAGACTATGGCTGCCTTTTAGTTCATGTCCTGATAGGTAACACTCATTTATCATTTTTTTGTGGACTTCAAAAATTAAATGGATTTTTGACTCACAAAACTAATACTATAGGATGCGTGAATGAATTTAGATTCATCTCTAAACATCTGAATATCACCACCTATTCATTCCTAGCAACCACAGCTTCAAATCATAGCAGCTTGTTAGTAGTATGTTAGCTCTAAAATGGATCTTAGAGACAACTTCCTTGTTTTACAGATGAGGAAACTGAGGTTCAGAGAAGTTACATGACTTGTTCAATATTACCTGAGCAATAATGAGCAGAGCCAGGATAGACCTGAGGTCTCTTATAGAGCTCAGTCCAACACAGCATACTATATATCTCCCTCTCCCTGCACTTACGAAATGTTTATTACAGCACCTATTTTGGCTTGAACAAAATAGAGAAGCAATAGGAAAATCAGTGGCTTAGTTCCCTCCTGTAACTGAAGTTAAACTGTAGTATGAGAAATTATAGGAGGACATTCATATGTGGAATTTTGTTCTAATTGTACTGATAAGTGCCCTGTCTCTGGAATAAAAGAACTACGGTGATGAGGGGTCTGTTTCTGATCTATTTACAGAAAATAGATTCTAAGTGCAAAGAGGTCCTTTGAACTTCTCTTAAGTAGAATAAAGGTAGAAGTATAATGCCTAGCTGACTTTTCTCATGTTCCTTTAAGTTTTTTGATTCTACAAATATTTAGCAACTGTGAGCAGGGTAGGTCAGCAGGAACACCTGTCACATTCAAAAGTATTGTTGGTCAAAGCCTAAGGAGGGGTATCAGCCAGGTTATGAGAAGGGCTTGGGCTTTTGTTCCCACTTAAAAAGCAGGGTAATACTAAAAGAGCAAGGGGAATAACACATCCAAGCAATACTTCAGGAGGAAGGATGATCTGGGGAAAACGGATGGTAAAAAGGGAAAGAAAAGAGATTGCAAACCAGAGGCCATGTGAGGAATGTACAAAATCTTCAAGGAGAGAAGTGGGAAAGAGTTAACTAGAGTTCTGTAACTAAGGATTATCTTTGCTTGGGATCTTCCCAAAGCAGACCCTGAGATGAAGATTCACATGCAAAAAGTTTCTTTGAGAGGTGATCCCAGGAAATACTTTTTGAAGAGAGGGGAAATGAGGCCAGGAAAGAAAGGAAGACCATAATAGGTGTGTTAGCAAGCCACTTTGCTGGTGTACATGGGCCACTGGAGCTCTATCCTGCTGGGAGACAGAAGAGAGCATACCTCAGAGTTGTCCCTGCAAGGCATCAGGTAGGTGGAGGACTTATTCATGAATTCCCATCCACCATTGGTTTAGAACTGCTTCCAAAAGCACTAACTCTCCAGCACTCCAGGCTAACCCTGCATGTGGGCCAAATGTGCTCCAACAAAAATGCCCTCAGGATTAGAGTCGCAGATATCCAGAAGTGGAGAGGTGAATATGAAGGGAGTACAGGTAGAGCACCAACAGAATCTGACATACAGACACTTGTTCCCCCCTGGAAATACACAAATAGTCCTGCATCCTGAACACAGGACTTAATACTGTAAGCAGTTGGGCAGAAAAACCTCTGATCTGATTTTCTTCTCTAAAATCTGTGATTCCTTCACCTTTGAAAATAGGTCACCCTGCCTATGAGCACCCATTACATTCTTGCTGCATCTAGTTCCAGGTTTTCATCTATGCTCCTTTAAAAATTCTACACCACAATACAAATTTATTTGAGGAACTTGTGATTAGTGTTCTGCATGTTTTATGAAATTGTATTTTAAAAACATTTCTCTAATAAGATTACAGAAGACTGGAAATTATAGTAATGAAGGTATTAGCCACACATGTGATACCCAAGGTAGGAAAGAAAAACATATTAACACAACTTGCCTTAACTTACTTCAGTGAAGTTGGCAACTGGCAAGCTATCCATTCCATCATTTACTAGAATTAATTCAAAGTCCATTTAGGGTTCAATCCAGAATATGAACTTGCCAAGACTTCAAAACCATTAACACCAGCATGACATAATTTCTTTTCAGAACCACACAACTCAAAATCTAAGAAATTTGAGGAATTTCTGGAAAATTCCATAATAGGTCAATGACAACTAACTTCAATGAGAGATGTGACTTTTTAAAAAAACTTATTGATTTTTTTGAGAAAGAGATGGAGGGGTAGAGAGAGAGAGACATTGATTTGTTGTTCCACATATTTATGCATTTACTGGTTGCTTTTTGTATGTGTCCTGACCGCGGATCGTATCAACAACCTTGGCATATCAGGACAACAGTCTAACAAACTGAACTACTTGGCCAGGGTGAGAAGTGACTTTCTTAGAAAAACAGTAAGTTCCTTGCATTTGCGGACCTTAAAACTGACTTTTTTTTTTCTTTTTAAGTGAGCATACTAAGGAGGTAGGGAGTGGGAAAGTGCTAACAATTCCCAGGATAGATATTTGAGTGCTGAGGTCCACCCAGTAAACTCCAAAGCCAAATAACCAACCCTTGAAATGTTTACATCATGAAACAGAAACATCAAAACTGAGATGGCTTTCATGAAAAGGAATAAATGTAAAGCCCAGGATGAATATGTGGCATCTCTGGGTAAGGCAGCTTTTTCTTCATTTTCCTTTGCCCCTTTCCTTTGTCTGCAGACCCATACATCACCTCAAGATTTGGTCTGGAAGGCAGAGGGCAGCTCCTATTACTTTTACACACAATTGGAGTGGCCTTGGGTGCTGAACCAAATCTGGGTGAACCCATTTTTGTTAAACAAGTAGATATTTATTGAGCACCTACTAAGTGCAGGGAACTTAGTCAAATGTTATGCCGTCAAATATCTGCTCTGAAGGACTTAGAATTCAGTAGGGGAGACAAGACTCACAGATAAAGAATTCTAATATAAAGTCAAGAGGACTAAATGCTCCTCCCATGCTCTAACTTCCCTCTGTACTTGTAACCATTAAAACAATCATAACAATAGGAATAATAGGAACCAATTTATAGAGCACTTTCAGTAGTCGACACTCTATGAGGTATTATTGCAATCTTAGTTTACAGATGTGAAAGCTAAGGCACGGAAAGGTTAAGGCACTTTCTCAAGTTCGCACAGCCAGTCAGTGGTAGAGCTGTGATTCAAATCCAAGAAGTTTGGCTTCAGAGCCCACACTTTACTACCTACCACACAAGGCACAAAATATAGGCTACATAGCTTTAATTTCCTGTTTGATGATATCACAGCTTGGCAATAAGCCAAGGCAAGGTAGTTGGAAAGAACGAGAGGCACTTATCTTGAATCTTAAAATCTTCAACTCAGTCCCACTTCCTGATCACATCCTCCCTCTCCCACTGTTCACAGCAACTTGTTCAAATGTTCACAACACACTTTCCATTCTCTTCTTCCAGCATATGACCTCCTCACACAATAGAAAATATGGAAGCCAAAGAGAAAGCTCTCTCCTTCATGCTACCCCCACAAGTCAAACAGATTCTCTAACTCTCCCACTGCAGTCTTCCTTCCATTTCTGTGAGGGGGTGTTTACTTTATATCAACCTGGGCAGTGATGCCCTTCCCAGTATTTCAATTACCTTATTCTCCTGCATCTTCAACCCTCATATCTTCTCTGCCTTTTATTAATCTATGATGTAAGCACTTTCAAATCAAACCCTTTTTTTAATGTCTATCCCATCTTGCCACAGTCATTTTTCCTTCTCTTTTAATCTAGTGTCTTTATTATGATTTTCCCTTCTTACCTTCTATTCATTATTCAAACTACCTTGATTTTTCTTCAGCCACTAGCAAGTTCCTGCAACTGGTCACACTAAGGCAGTTAAGGACCTAATTGCCAAATCCAGTGCACATCATAGTGCTGGTCACTGTCTCCTTTTCAGAACTCTTCTTTTTTTTATCCTCACTTGAGGACTTGCCTATTGATTTTAGAGAGAGTGGAAGAGAGGGAGAGAGACAGGGAGAGAAACAAATATCAATATGAGAGAGAAACGTCAATCTGTTGCCTCTCGTATGCACCCTGACTGGGACCAAACCCACAATCCACGTATGTACCCCAGCAGGGAATTGAACTCACGGCTTTTTGGTTTAAGGGACAATGTTCCAACCAACCAACCTGGCCAGTGTATGAGACACACCGCCTAGAGCAGAACTCTTCTTGATTTAGGTGGCCCCTACCCTCTCTCCTCATGTCCCTCCTGATCTTTTATTGGTCTTTCTTTGTCTTCTTCATGGGCTTCTCATGGTTTCCTCCTCTCTCTCTTTAAATATAGCTGTTCTCCATGCGCCTGTCCTCAATCTTTCCGTTATCTCTCCTTCTCTCACTTGTTCTCCCTTCTCCATACCTCTCTTTTTACTTCCTCACTCCTCATTTCTACATTTCTACTTTCCTTTCTTTCCTCATTCAATCCTTTAACCATAGATGAGTCCATTCCCAAGATTTCAACTACCACCCATATTTAGAGGACCCCCCTCTCTGAAATCTATATTGAGCTGCCTAGAACACCCTCCTGAATCCCGGAACCATGGAGTAACATTTGGACACGTCCACTTGGAGGTGCTCAAGCTCATTACATCTGAAGTAAAGTTTTATTAGAACCCAGCCACACCATTTCATTCACATGTTGTTTGTGACTGTTTTCACGCAATGACAGTAAGCAGAGTTGAATAGTTGCTACAGACATGGTGTGTCCTGCAAAGCTTAAATATTTACCATCTAGCCCAATACCAAAAAAGTTCAACAACTTCTGAAGTAAAACATTTAAAATTCTTTCTCCATAAATTTTGTAATATACTATCATACAAAAATAATAACCAGAAGTAAAATAGAACCAGAGGCATGGAAATAAAAAAAAGACAGTGACCAGGGGGTTGGGGAGGGGTATAATGAGGGAAAGAAGGGGAAGGGTCAAGTCAAGGAATATGTATATAAAGGGCCCATGGACAAGGACAATGGGGGGGGATTGAATGTGGGGGGCGGGCAGGGCAGAGGAAAGAAATTGGGGGGGATGGGGACAACTGTAATTGAACAACAATAAAAAATTTAAAAAGAAAGACAGTGGTTAACATCCTGAGTAGAACAATAAAAGAGATCTATGACTAAAAAAAAAAGAAAGAGTTAATAAAACATATAGAAATTGAAATAATGAAAATGAGAACATTTGAATCTCCTAGGCGATCTAAAGGTCGAGAAGCTACAAAAGTTTAGAGATGCTATCTAGCCTAAATATAATCATTTTAATAACAATTATTAAATGGAATTAATTAAATATTTGGAAAATAATATTTTTAAGAGATTTGGCTTAAGTCACTGATATTCTGAGGTGTCAGTAGCTTTCTTCAGCTCTGCAAGAAGAAATGTTTTTATATTAGAGCTGGCAGATTACTTAGATGAAAGGGAAAGTTATTGAGTGTATAAAATAAAATAAATCAGAGTATGAAAGAGAGGTGGATGGTATTATTAGAGATAAAGATTAGGACATACCCTTTGAAATTAAGCAAATACCAATTCCAAGAAAATTATTCATTTGCCTTTAAAATTATTTAAAAATTGATTTGTTGTTTAATGACAAATATGAAGAAAAAACACAAATACTAAAACCTAAAATTTGACCAAGTGGTATTTTGAACCCTTTTGGATTATAAGAGGACAAGAGAATTTTTCAATTGAGACAACTACTTTTCTATAAAATTCCAGTAAATGATTTTCAGTACTTAGTCATAAAATGTCATGAAAATAAAAAAAGATGTTGAATCTAAAAAACTCTCAACCAGAAGTATAGGAACCAGGAATTCTCCAAATTTCAATGCTATAAGTTCAGCAGCAGCTAAAAAGGGGGTAGCACCATGAACAATGTGATATTAAGATGAATTACCTATGAGTTGAGACTACAAGGTACCTAATGAACATTTGTTCATTAGTATATTCAACAGTATAGTTGTTAGAAGAATTTGATGTTGATCCCTGCACCAAATCACTGCATACTTGGGAGCATTATTTGTCAGTAACAGCCTTTGTCAAACAAAAGATCACATCAAGATTTTCTAAAAACCGACATATAATTTAGAAATTATGAACTATTTGATGAATGATTTAACAAGCAATTGTATAATATATGAGTATAAACATAGAATTTAGAGAATAAAAGGATTTCTATGCATTTATTGTTTGATTATTATATGTACCAATATATTCAAATATGTCTCTATCTCCATCCACATATATTATATTTCTCTACCTGCATCTCTATAATATTACACTTGTTCTTAAATATTTTGACCATCACCCCTAGGCACAGTTCACATTCTATACTACTTTTCTGTCCTGACCTAACCTTTTAAATGGCACACATGAAATTGACTTCACAGCTCTGACCTTGGCTCCAGACAAGAACTATTCTGGCTCTCCCATGCCTCTGGTGGTACTGCCTCAGACTGCCCTGAGTCACCACAGGAGACTCCCATCTATATGGTTATGGCAACAGCTGCCTCCCTTGATGGCTACAGCTTCTGTCCGTTGCCCTTTCTCTATAGCTCCAGCTTTCACTGGGAGCTGAAAACACCATTTCTTCCCCTTCTCCTTTCCAGACCAAGGGTAGTTAAGAGCTTCTTGTTGTAGCTGGTCTCTGGGTGCCCTGATGCTTCATGTTGGTTCCCTCAACCCTGCCCACACCTCCACAAAATTGTCTCTTCATTAAATTGTCTTCTCAGATCCTGGCTGCATGTGCCTTCTGTTTCCTGCTGAACCTCTGATTAATAAGTTAACATTAGATCTCAGAACTACCTGCCAAAGATCCTATCTACTTGTTTGCTTACTGCTTTCTTCTAAATGCTATATTCTTATTTGTTTGTTTTGAAATGTCTGCTTGGTTTTTTGGAAGGGAGTTAATCATACACATAAAGTTACCTATTTTTTAGGTGGGCACTGGAAATTTTGATCCTTGACTAGGAACCATCTTCTGTAGCTATATATACATATTTATGGCTATCCATCCTCTCCATGGGATTGCTACTTATTCATGAATGTTTAATTAGAAAGTCTCAAGGGCTGGTGTTCAGTTTGACATAAGCAAACATTATAATAACTGGCAAGCAATTTTTATCCCTTTAAACCAAAATAAACATTTGGGGGCATTTCTGGAAAATATGATTAGGCAAATTTCAGCAAGATGCTGTTCATGGCTTTAGAGAAGTTTGTGTGGAGAAGGACTTTCTTTATTGGTAGCTCAAGGGCTCAGCAGCTCAACTGCACTCCTTGGAAAACTTAAATATTTATGATATAATTTTATAGACGGATAAATGTTCTTGTGTTTGGGAAAATTAATATGCTTTTTAAAAATCAAAGCAGGGATTGGAAATAGAAGCTTATGTATAGAACTATATAAATTTAGGTTTATTTAGAACTATTTATATATATAAATTATATATATTAATATATAATAAATATCTATAAATATTTATTTATATTAGAACTATATGTATACACACACACATACACACACACACACAATTTTTTATGAAAGAGCCAAAAACACATAATGGAGAAAATAAAGCCTCTTCAATAAATGGCGCTAGGAGAATTAGAAAACCACACGCAAAATAATGAACCTAGATTTCTATTTGTCACCATACACGAAAATGAGCTCAAAATGGATCAAAGACCTAAATAAAATATCTGAAACAATAAAGTACATAGAAAAAACATAGGTACCAAACTCATGGACCTTATTCTTAGAGAAGATTTTATGAATTTGACCCCAAAGGTAACAGAAGTAAAGGCAAAAATAAATGAATGGGGCTACATCAAACTAAAAACGTCTACACAGCAAAAGAAACTACCAATAAAACAAAAAGGCAACCAATCATATGGGAGATGATATTTGCAAATGACGGCTCCAACAAGGAGTTAATATCCAAAATATATAAAGAACTCATACAACTCAACACCAAAGAAACAAATAATCCAACTTAAAAATGGTCAGAGGACCCAAACAGACCCTTCTCCCCAGAAGACATACAAATGGCCAACAAATATATGAAAAGATGCTCACCTTCACTAGCTATTAGGAAAATGCAAATCAAAACTACAGTGAGATACCACCTCACACCTGTTAGAATGGCTATTATCAACAAGACAAGTAGTAACACATGTTGGGGAGGTTGTGGAGGGGAAAGGAACCCTCATTTACTGCTGGTGGGAACGTAAACTGGTACAGCCGCTATGAAAAACAGCATGGTGGTCCCTCAAAAGATTAAAAATAGTTATCACATGATCCAGCAATCCTTCTTCTGGGTATCTACCTGAAAAACTTGGAAACATTTATTCAAAAAGATATAGGCACCCCTATGTTCATTGCAGCAATATTCATGGTGGCCAAGACATGGAGACAACTGAAATGTCCTTTGGTAGATGATTGGATAAAGAAGATGATGTACTTACATATCAAGGAATATTACTTAGCCATAAGAAAAGATGAAATACTGCCATTTGCAAATGATAGACTATTAATGCTAAGTGAAATAAGCAACTCACAAAAAGCTAAGAATCATATGATTTCATGATTTCACTCATATGTGGGATAAAACTAAAACTCTTAGACACAGACAACAGTATGGTGGTTACCAGAGGGAAGGGGGCTGGGGATAGTAAAGGGTAAAGGGAGCCAAATATACGGTGACAAAACATGATTTGACTTTAGGCGGTGGGCACACAATGCAATATACATATTATGCATCATAGAAATGTACACTTGAAACTTATATAACCTTGTTAACCAAAGTCATCCCAATAGATTTAATTAAAAAATGTTTAAAGCATATTTAAAGGTTAAAAAATAAAATAAAATGTGTACACAGGTCATTGATTTAGGTTTATGATCACTAGTTTACCAAGTTTACAAACAGTATTAGAACATATGTCAAAACTTATTTAGAAGTTCAATTTATTAATTTATTAGAATAAGTGACATTCTTGAGGAAGTTGGTTATTAGGAAACAATTAATGTATTTAAACAGAAAATAAAATATGTTAAATGCATAAATTTGGTTCAAAACTACATAAAAGAAGTTAATTGTAAAGTCCCTGTAAAACTATTGGTAAAATGCAATTGTATTCATAAATAAAACAAGATTTGTAAGTTGACCTTAAAAGCTTAAGATTTCAATTTCTAAGTTTTTTAATTTGTTAATTTAATTTGAATCGAATGTTATTTCCAAGAACCAAAGTAGCCTCTGAATAATATTTTCTGTGTACAAAAGCCATCTTGAGGACACAAAAGAACTTCACATTGACAATAAGTTAGTTGCCTCATAAGGGGTGTGACCAATGGATTTACACATAGTCCCCAAGGGCTCTGAGGAACAAACAGTCTTACGTCCTCTTATTTCATGGAATCACTTTCTGGACTGATGAACAAAATGTATGACTAAAAATGAGAAAATCAAGGGAGATAATGTGGAGAAAAGTATTCCTTCAAAATGAGGGAAAACGGAAGGTATTAACTTTTAAAAAATTATTTTAAAGGAAAAATTAGTCAGGATACGCGTCAATACTCTAAATCAATTTTTAAAATATGGAATAGGAAGATATTGTGTAAAAGTATCTAGAACAATGTTTTTTAAAAATATATTTTATTGATTATGCTATTACGGTTGCCCCATTCTTTTCTCCCCTTTATTCCCCTCTGCCCTGTACCCGTCCCCACCAGCATTCTCCCCTTTAGTTCATGTCCATGGTCATACATATAAGTTCTTTGGCTTCTCCCTTTCCTATACTATTCTTAACCTTCCCCTGTCTATTTTGTACCTACCATTTATGCTTCTTATTCCCTGTACCTTTTCCCCCATTCTCCACCCTCCCCCTCCCCACTGATAACCCTCCATGTGATCTCCACTTCTATGACTGTTATTGTTCTAGTTGTTTGCTTAGTTTGTTTTTATTATTTTTTTACATTCAGTTGTTGACAGTTGTTTGTTGTCATTTTACTGTTCATAGTTTTGATCATCTTCTTTTTCTTAGATTAGTCCCTTTAATAGTTCATTTAATTAGGGCTTGGTTATGATGAACTCCTTTAACTCTACTTTATCTGGGAAGCACTTTATCTGCCCTTCCATTCTAAATGATAGCTTTGCCGGATAGAGTATTCTTGAATGTAGGTCCTTGTCTTTCATGACTTTGAAAACTTCTTTCCAGCCCCTTCTTGCCTGTAAGATTTCTTTTGAGAGATCAGCTGATAGTCTTATGGGAACTCCTTGTAGGTAACTCTCTCCTTTTCTCTTGCTGCTTTTAAGATCCTCTCCTTATCTTTTTAATCTTGGGTAACGTAATGATGATGTGCCTTGGTGTGTGCGTCCTTGGGTCCAACTTCTTGGGGACTCTCTGGGCTTCCTGGACTTCCTGGCAGTCTATTTCTTTTGCCAGATTGGGGAAGTTCTCCTGCATTATCTGTTCAAATAAGTTTTCAATGTTTTGCTCTTCCTCTTCTCCTTCTGTCACCCCTATGATTCAGATGTTGGAATGTTTAAAGTTGTCCCAGAGGTTCCTAAGCTTCTCCTCATTTTTTTGAATTCTTGTTTCTTCATTCTGTTCTGGTTCAATGTTTATTTCTTCTTTCTACTCCAAATCATTGATTTGCGTCCTGCTTTCCTTCCCTTCGCTGTTGGTTCCCTGTATATTTTTATTTCACTTTGCATAGCCTTCACTTTTTCCTCCATTTTATGACTATACTCCACCCATTCTGTGAGCATCCTGATTTCCAGTGTTTTGAACTCTGCATCTTCATCTGATAGGTTGGCTGTCTCTTTGTCGCTTAGTTCTATTTTTGGAGTTTTGATCTGTTCTTTTGTTTGGGCCATATTTTTTTTCGTCTATTTGCATCTCTTACGTTGTAAGGGGCAGAGCCTTAGATATTCACCAGGGTGGGGCAACCTACATCACTGCCTTGTGGAGCTGCAGGTCGGGGAGGGGTCTGAGAGGGAACAACGCCACTTGCTCAGCTCTCACCCTGCTTTCAGTCGCTTCCCCTGCTACCCACAAGCAAATTGGGCCCTTCTGATGCTGATTCCCAGGTGGATGGGTTTGTGTACATTCTAGGACCCTGTAGGTCTCTCAGAAAAACTCTCCTGTGAGGCTGGGAGTTTCTCCTGCTGCTGCAGACCCACAGGTTTTTACTGGTAGAGGTTTTGAGGGTTTCCTTGCCAGCACTGGAATCCTGGGTTGTGCAGTCTCTCTCACTCCCCAGTTGTTCCTCCCGGTTTACCTGCACACAAATGTGGGACTGCCTGGTCCACCAGCTGCTGCCTTGCCTTGCGTTCTCTCTGCCCAGGCTACCCGTCTCTGCCCCTCCTACCCATCTGGATGAATGTTTCTTCTTTAACTCCTTAGTGTCAGGTTTCCATACAGTTTGATTTTCTGGTAGTTCTGGTTATTTTTTGTTTTAAAATTTGTTGTCCTTTGGTTGTGTGAGGAGACAAAGAGTATCTACCTATGCCTCTACCTTGGCTGGAGGTGTCCAAAACACCATTTCTTAAATATTAATGTGCACATAAATCCCTTGGGAATTTTGTAAAATACAAATTCTGCTATGTGACGGGATGGCTGTGGTAGCTAACACTATGGTGGTAATCATTTAACAATACATGAATGTATCAAATCAACATGTTGTACACCTTAAACTCACACAATGCTATATGTTATCTCTTTATAAATATGGAAAAAATTAAAAATTTAAAAAACTTTTGTTTCAAAAAGTAGCACAACCAATGTATTTATAGTTAAACTTGCTTACTTTATTTTATTTTATTTTATTTTTGTTTTAGATTTATTTATTTTATTTTTAGGGAGAGGGGAAAGGAGGGAGAAAGAGAGGGAGAGAAACATCAATGTGTGATTGCCTCTCACGCTCTTCCTACTGGGGACCCAGCCTGCAACCCAGCCATGTGCCCTGACTGTGAATTGAACCAGCGACCCTGTGGTTCGTAGGCCAGCAATCAATCCACTGAGCCATACCAGCCAGGGCTGCTTATTTTATTTTCTTAAAAGATGTCTATATGTTGTATTATTGAAAAAAACAATTCTAATGCAGTAGGTCTGGCGTGGTCCTGAGATTCTGCATTTCTAACCAGGTGATGGTGCCAGTACTGATCCTAGGACCATACCCGAAATTGCAAGACATCAGAGGATCAGGCATTGTAATTCTGTTCAGTTAAAGACAGGAATATCCTTAACTTTCATAAGTAAAAGAACTTCTAACCAAAAGAACTTCTGCCTTCATAAGGGCAGGGAAAGGTGTGAGGAGGGTCTTAGCTGGTGACCTTCCTTATTCATATAGGTGCCAATAGAAGCATGAATATCAGCAGCCAATATCAAGTCTTTTTTGGTAGACTAAGGAAGTATAGGACTTCTCTTCCCCCAAAACATCAAGATCATTGCATGTCAGTGTCTGATTTCTCTTCTTGGTTGAGCCTTGAAAATGTAAAAGAAATGGGTCTGTGTCTGAGAATTCATGGTCAATGAAAATATTTAATAATATTCTAGGCAAAAAAGAAAAAAAACGAAAGGTAAAAATAAAGAATCAGAAAATAACCTTATAAATGAGACCAATTTGATGAAGTCTCAGATGACAAAAACCACATTCAAAGAGCTTAGAGTTTAGGGTTGTGTTGATATCTGAATCTGTTTCATAATATGGTGAAGTCCATAAAACACAAAATCTATTCTTCTTTTATCACAGTGTCAGTGGGTTTTTGGTTGTCAAATTTTACTTGCATACAGTTATCTTCGAAGTGAAGATACAACCTTTGAAACAAAAATATAAAACAATTAAATGAATAATAATGTTCTTGCTATCTGAATAAACTCTACTTTTAAGTAGAATATACTAAACAGGGTAGGTTTAAAGAAAAATCCTAGATAGAAGAAATACATTTTTATTTTTCTAAACTGGAAAAGTACTGTACAGCTGTCAAGGGCACTGAAGATAAGCAATGCAGAAATAGATTTTATTTAATTTACAAACAAAAACTTGGAGAGGAGGTCGGTGGGGCAGGGGAAAGCGACGGGGGAAAATTGGGACAACATAATAGAACAACAATAAAAAATAAACTTGGTTATAGAGTATTTCCCCTTATACTGAAAACACATTTGTATTTTACATCTTTAATAATGAGTAGCTTTGGGAATAAATGTTTTTAAAGAACACTGAAAAGACTAAAATATTAATGTTAGGTCTAGAAAAATTTGAGAGACAGGGATGGAAATAGAATAATTTACCTTCAGAGCTATTAGTATAAACATTCGTAATGACTACCACAGATTGAACATTTACTCTGTGCTAGATAGACTACTAAATTCTTAACACTGATGCCTCTCAAATTGTAATGTGCATAAGAGTCATATAGGGATCTTATTAAAATGCAGATTCTGTTTCAGTAGGTCTGGGGAGGGACTTGAGATCTTGCAGTTCTAAGAAGCACACAGTGATGCAGATATTGCTGGGATGTGAACCATCTTTGAATAGCAAGGTTCTAGTTGGATCATCTCATGGAATTCTCACAATAATCCTATGTACTGTTAATGTTTCTATTTTACATATACAGAAACTGAGTCCTAGGGAAATTATACAATTTGTCCAGTAGTGGGCCAGGCATTTGGACTCTGCTGGGAGGGAAAACAACCCAACAAACTACTTTGGTTGGGTATAGTAAAATTGTGTGAAAATCTGAACAAATATCACATCTACCCACAGAGTGCTTAGGACCACCAATTTTCAAGATTTCTGGATTCACTAAGAAAAGTTTACATTCTTCATGAAATGATTCATTTATTCATTCAGCAAATGTTGTTAAGCACCTGCTGTGTGCTAGGCACTATATTCTGAAAATATGGCAATGGACAGGACAGGCATAAAGGTTACAGTCTGAGAAGGCTGCTGTTGATCCTATATGTTCTAACCCCACTTTGAGAGGAGGCATATAACCAAGTCTTAGCCAATCATAACACTACAACCTCCTTACCATGTGATGGTCTAAGCCAGGCAATGAGAGTCCAACCCTGGAATTACTATACACTGAACTATGGGGACAGGAGTTGTATCTCTTTTCTGGGACTGCTATCTTGGCTAGTATAAGCTGGAGGTGTCTACAGCCATGCCTCATACTACTTAGTATGGAAGAAGCCCTGCGTAGATGGAAAGGAAGAAGGAGGGAAAGAAAGAGGGGGAGGGGAGTGATGGAGGGGAAGAGAGAGAGAGAAAGAGAGAGAGATTGATTTGATGACATAATTTGATTTCCTGTATCCAGAATCTACTGCATCTCTGTCCTTTCCAGATTTGTGAGCTGATAAATTCTCTGTTTTACTTAGCTAGTTTGAGTCAAGTTTCTGTCATTTATAACCAAAAGAGCTCTGACTCAGACTCACTGAATGAACTAGTGACATAAACTTCAGAGTTCATCTAATACAGTGGCTCTCACAGTGTGGTCCCTAAACCAGCAGCCTCAGCCTCACCTGGGAACTTGTTAGAGATGAAAACCCTGGAATCTTACTCCAAACCTACTGAATCAGTAAGTCTGGAGAGAGGACCAGCCATGTGTTTTACAAGCCTTGCAGATGATTTTGATCCACATGAGAGTTTGAGAAACTCTGTTCTAATATATTCCTTTCCATGATATGTGAAACTCGAAGCCCAGAAAAGGGAGGTAACTTGCAGAAGATTACAAAACTAGTTAGAGGTGGCCCCAGATCCTCTTAATAATTCAAGGGCTGTGGGGTTTGGGAAAGAAGAGCTACTTGGAGTTTTGAGGGAAGTAACACATGGATTGGCAAATAGAAGGGGGAAAATATTTTGGGTCAAATAATACAGTATGGTTGGAAATACTTGCAGTGTGTTTCCACAGGAGTTTAGAGAATATTTTACTCATCTTGGCTCCCCAGCTGAGCCAACAACAATGTGTTAAAGCTCCATGGCCAATGGCAGGAATCCAGGAGAGTCCTTTCTATGTGCCAGCAAAGAAGAATTTCTTAGAAAAGCTACAAAAAGTATGCTACTATCACATTTCGCTTTGTGGAGTGAAGGAATAGAAAGGATGAAGCAAAAAGGAAGGGACTGCAGTTATTCCTGCAGAGTCCCACCTCTCCAGTTAGGAGAAAGGGATCTTATTGTTGTTCTTGCCAGGGCAGAAGTTCCCCAGAGGGAAACTGGGCATCTAACCTGGTGACTTGGAGAGTAACTTGCGTTTTTTGGCCTTTTTTTCTTTCAGGTGGAGGGAGAGAGCAGCAATATTCCAGAGTGCCCCTGGAAACTCTATTTAGTAGCCTGCTTTCTGATGATTTGCCCAGCTTGCCCTAGGGATGGGGTCCATCCAGAGGCAAACCTAGGAAAAGAAAGGCCCTGACACCAATATTTCTGAAGCCTCCTCTTATTCTCTTCTTCTCATACTCTTTAATATACAGATGGGCATAGTAAGGAACAGATCAAAGGATCAAGGGAAGTTGCTGACACTATCAGTTTTAGAAAGTATAAGTTTTTAACAGTTAATATACCCTTTTCCTTCAATATACATACTGAGGCAAGGACTACCAGGTTAAAAAGAAGCATCACTTCTTCTCATATAAATGCATGATTAGTTAGTTAATTAGTTAATTAACTCATCAATTACTTATTGAATACCAGCTGTGTGCCAGGAACTGGTCTAGGTATTGGGGATACAGCAGCAACAACATATAGTAAAAACTAGTTTTAAAAAATCTTTGCCCTTATGGAACTTACTTTGTCTTTTCAGGGAGACAGGCAATAAGGAAAACAGGTAACTTAAGTTGGTTGGAAATTAATGTTATGGAGAAAAATAAAGCAGGGGGAGAAAGTAGAGCTGGGGTTAGTGAAGGAGGGAATTTCAAAGTATAAATGAATAAGGTGGTCAGGGAAGCCCTCACTGGAATCCAGTGTGGTCTTTGCCATCAACACTCAAGAAAGGTCTCTTGAATCTGGAAAAGACCCTGAGAAGGAGACTCAAACTATCCATCGAGAAATATCTACTGATTCCACCCTGGCTGGTGTGGCTCAGTGGATTGAGTGCTAGCCTGTGAACCAGAGTCACCAGTTCGATTCCCAGTCAGGCACATGCCTGGGGTGCAGGCCAGGTCCCTGGCAGGGGGCGTGCAAGAGGTAACCACACATTGATGTTTCTCTCCCTCTCTTTCTCCCTCCCTTCCCCTCTAAGAATAAATAAATAAAATCTTAAAAAAAAAGAGATATCTTCTGACTCCTATTAAGGTATAGACAAGTGCTCATCAAATATTCCATATGCTTCCCTACATTTCCCAGCCTTCCCTCCAGTTAAATTGGAGCTATAGCACTAATAATGGCCAATCAACTCTGAGCAGAAGTGATATGTATTGCTTCTGGGCTGAAGCATTTAAAAGCCCAGGTGACTCCTTCCCCCTTCTCTTCCCTGCCTCAGCCATGTTGTAGGCACATGTACCTGATGGTTTCCCTGTAAGGTGGAGTGGGGTATCTTGTCCTGCCTCTGACTTCATATGAGGGAGAAATACACCTTTTTGAAGTTAAGCTATTTCTCCTCTTTCCTCTTCCATGATTCTTCTCCTTTCCTTACCCTTCTTGATGGGCACAACCAAGGTAGCTTGTACCTTCTTTACTACTGACTGCCGACATATGCCGATAAAGGAAACCAGGCTGAAGGCAGAGCTGACCGAATCACAGCAAAAAGGAGCCAAAATCCTTGCACTGTGCCTCTGGTATTCCTGTTCCTTGAAATAACACATTTCATTTCCTTATGATTTAAACCAGTTGCATTTGCGGTTTCTTGTGTCTATAGCCAAAAATGTCATAACTACAGGTAAGACCAAGGAAGTGTGAGGTCAATGGGCATACCAAAAATATTCTAGGGTGATGAAGGGTATATTTAGTGAACAGGCATTTTTTTTCCACCAAGTTCTCAAACACTAGATCCAGGTAGAATAACTTACAACTTGAAAAAGGCAACTTAGGACAAATAAAATTGGACATTACTTTATGCAGTGGATCCCCATTGGTGAATTGGCTAAAAAGACAGAAATAATTTTTTTAAAGGGAGGGGACCTAAAGCATATTTTGAAGTGAAATGAAGAAAAAAATGGAGTAATATACAAGATAAGCCCCTGAATATATTGTGGTTCTGGAAAGTAAGGAAATGCTAAAAAAAGAATGAGACACAGGAGTGAACCTGAAAGAGCTCACAATTACTGAAGACAAGAAAATGTGACAACAAAATAAATATTGATAGAAAGCATGAGCAAAATAAAAAAAACCCTGTTAGAACACCACAGTAATTATTGTTGCAGACACGATCCCCTGATGGAGGCCAAAATTAATGGGAGAAGGTTTGAGGAGGAACAGAGTATTTGCATAACCTCAAAGTATCCTCCCCAAAGGGGAAAATAGGCATAAGACAAACCAGGGTGCTATACAGGTGTGTCTATCCAGAATTTCTACCCTGAAATATGCCCTGTGGTTACAGAGACAGGTAAACCAAGAAATTTGGTTTAAAACTGCATGGCCAGGCCTTCATGGGTCCCTCCAAGAAACAAAAGGGGTCATCGCTGTTCAGAGCCCTTCAATTAAGACTTAGTTGGATGAGGCCTGGCCCAGAAAGTTGTCTCCTGTCTCACTACTTGAAGAGCCTAATGGGCTTGTTTTCCTTCCCACTCTCTACCCTAGGATTGCTCCATGCAGGCAGGGTGGTGGTGAGTTGCACAAGCTAATGCCAGCATGCAGATCTACCGAGATGCATTTCATTTCCTCTGGATCCTCGGGTTATTTGTGTTGGCATAGGGCCACACTTAGCTCTTCCCAAGTTGGAACACATTCTCTGAAAGGGCTGGTCCCACCATCCTCATCTTGGTCGAGGCCAAAGTCTGGTTTCATTTTTCATTAAACTGTCATTTGTAACTTTCATCGACCAGAATGACAACATGCCCAACTGTCTTCATTCAGTATTTTCACAAGGAGAGCCTTTTTGCCTCCCACGAGAATGTGTGATTTATTTATCTCCTCCATTGTGCAATAGGTTCTCTGCCATTACAGCTAGCTCAATGTTCTGGAGAAAAATTTTGCTGTGTCACACCGTGACTTCACTCACATTGGCAGTGATTGGTCTTTCACTAGATCCACGAAAGCCTACACCACAGGGGATGAAATCACATCACCAGATACTTCTCTGGTTTGGTTGTAAGTGCCTGGAGGTCTGGGACCACCTCTTGCCCATCTTCATCCGCCCAGGATATGACATATAGTGAGTGTGGTAGTCATCAGTGCTTTTCACCAATACTTTTATATCTCCACCTCCTGGGTCCTTGTAGGGTTGTATTCCCTGAGTCCTGTAGGCTGCATTTTCTATGCCTGGGTGCAACTATGTGAACATTCACAGCTGAAGAGTTGGGAACAGAAGTGTTACACATTACTTCTGGGCTGGAGCATTTAAATACTTGGGTCCCAAGCTCTTTTTGCTTCTGGCTTAGCAACCAGCAACATTTGAGAAGGTGGCTATTCAGTCATCTTGGGTCCCTGAATGACTGCAGTAAGTAGAATCCCCCTCCAACCTACAATAAACATGTAGTATAACACATAAGCCTTTGTTGCATTAATCATGGAAATTTTGAGAATTGCTTGTTACTGCGGTATAATATAGGCTATCCTCACTGATACCATAGACATAAATGTTTGTTGAATGAATGAATGAATGAATGAATGAAGCCATAAAGGACTTCTGAGCAGTGATGGCTTTAGAATGTCAATAGAGGATAAATTCAGGCATGGTGATCTGATTACAATTGTGTGGGAAGTGGAAGCCATGTTGGCTAGGCGATTTTTCTTGTTTTGTTTGAATAGTGCTGTACACTATTTTTGTAAGATACCCTTTATTTTTAGTATCAGAATGTTGATGGAGGTTACAGGGGACCTAAAATACCCCAATCCAACCCTTTTCACTACCACTGGAGTTTAGATTGACCTTGCCATCCCCTACTATTTTACAAATGGGGAAACTGAGAGACAGACTCAGTGTAGTCTTAGTTACTACACTGATAAGTTAGTTAAAAATCTGATAAACACCAAATCCCTCATTTCCTCATTCTCCATCTGGTTCTTTTGCCATCCCACATCCCACCTTTCATACCAGTCATTAAGACATTAAGAACTTGAAAGTCTCACTCCCACTGATTCCAGTCCTGGCTCTACCACTTACTAGCTGTGGACCTTGGGAGATGCTACTTAACCTCTCTGTGCCTCAGTTTCCTCAGCTGAACAATCCTCAGTGGATTGCCATGAAGATTTAGTAACAAAGTATAAAGTATAAAAAAGCTAATGTGCCTGGCACACAGTAACTATGTTAACAATTATCACTATCATCATCATCATCGTCATTCAAGTTCCTCATCCCACTGTCTTGACTTACACCCAAGTTCCGTATTCTCTTTTTGCTCATTTCCCTTGGAAAATAATGTTTGAGACCATTGTGTGGTATGTTTTTAGACTATTTGGCCACAGGTAAAGTTACCTTTGAAGTTCTAAGGTGAAAGCTGATCCCTGAGCATTGGTGAGCTGTCCTCTGCCACCTCCCTTTGCTGAGAGCCCACACTACAGAGACCACCAGTAGCAGAGGGAAAGGAGACAAGGATTGCTGCCCTCCCTACTCAGTCTCTGCCATGTTTCCTGACCTACCAATGCTTGGGGATCAAACTCTATCACCAGCTCAAAGGCCCTGTGTGACAAGAGCCAAAGTCACCCCTTGTCCAGTTGCTGGGACATCGGCCCACAGGCTTTGGCTAAAATTTAACTGCAAATCCTAAGCACTCACAGACTTCTTTCATGTTACCACACAGTGCCTGTGTAGGAGGTGTGTGACCAGGACTCCCTCTCATGGAAAATGCAGAGAGCTACGGCTGGAGGGCTGGGGCCCCCTCCTCAGTCCCAGACTCTTTCCTCTTCTGTGGGTCCTGATGGCAGAGTTCTGTTGACCTGAGAGTGTGGCAAGGAGAATGAAAGTTTGGCTGGGAGTGCATCAAAATATGAATTTTTAATTTTAAGCTAAGGAGTGTCTCCTTTTTGTTTTTTAGATATCTTTCCTTAAAGTGACTTAAAAAAAAAGTTGTTTGAAGGAAAAGCATACTTATTTTGGTATCATCCTTACTTTAGAAATTAAAAAAAAACACTTTATATACAAGCTATACATATTTTTTTATTGAAGTAAAATATAGATGGAGAAAAGTGCACATATCATAATAGGTGGCCAGATCATGAATTTTTACAAACTTAATAGATCCATGTGAGTAGCACCGAAGTCAAGAAACAGGATATTGCTTGTGTCCCACAAACCCTTCTTATCTCCTTTGTAACTCCCTCTAGTCACCAACCCCTAATGACCACCATTGTGACTTCTAATGTCATAGATTGGTTATTTTGTATAAGCAGAATCACATAGTACGTATGCTTTCATGTGTGACTTCCATTGCTCAATAATGTTTATGAAGTTTGTCTATACTCAGCACAGAAGTGATTCATGCATTTTCCTTGCTGTCTGGTTTTCCATTTTGTGACTGTACTACCACAATCCATTCTACTGTTGATGGACATCTGAGTAGCTTCCAATCTGGGGTTATTACAAATACACTGCTATGAATATTCTCATATCCTTTGGTAAACATATACACTTATTTGTATTGAGTGTGCTCCTAGAAGGGGAATTGCTGGATATAGGGTAGCCGTGTGCTCAGTTTTAATAGATTCTGCCAAATAGTTTTCCAAAGTGCTTGAAGTAACTTACACTCCCAGTAGTGGTGTATGAGAGTTCTGGTGGCTTTACACAATATGAAGCCTATTTTGTAATAAGTCAAACATATGCAAGTGTTAAGTTACTTTAAATGGTTAAATTTCACCTTTGGGAATAACACTGAATCTGTTTGTTAAAATACAATGTCCCCCTCATCATAATTCTGCCTTGAACTTGTCATGTAACACAGATGAGCTTCCTGATCTCCACTCTCCCTTAATCCAGCCAGTCAAAGTCTTTCTGAAAATACTTTCCATTCATTTATCTCCCCCTTGTTGTGTCTAATATGGCAGAGTCAGCCAGGATGTGCTCTGCAGAGCTACACCTTATGAACATCCTCTCCAGAGTTGTGAATGCAATTCAGCATCTAGAATTTTGTTTCGGTGGTAAAGAAAAATGGAATATTCCCTGCAGGTTTTAACAGAAGAGAATTGTGCTTTTAAAATGATAACACATTTTGCAAATACAGGAGTTATTTGACTATAAAGAGGAGGGCTGGAGGGAGTTGTGGGGGCGGCAAAAGGCACCAGAGAAGGAATTCACAGAGTTTATTCTTTTTTTGGTCTCTGCAGCTAATTGTATGCTGAACAGAGCCAAGCCCCCTCTAGGCCTCTGGTTTTCGCATCTGTAACATGGGTTACTTTTACAAGCTGGTTAGGTAATCTGTAAGTCCTATCTAGATCTAGTTTTTATTCTATGAAGGGGAAGAGGGAAGGGATGCTGAAAGACAGAAAAGGTAGAGGGGACCAGGAACAACTGACTTCACCTAGCGGGCAGAATACTGGGGATCCCAGTTTCTAGGTATCCTGTGTAACATGTCTTTCACCAGATAACCATGAAGCCGAATCCTTTCCCAGGACATTTTCCTTTTCACCGATCTTTCAGAATCTCCCTTCAAGTGACATCCGATCTCTGCATCAGAAAATCTGTGTCAGAGGAGCGATCTCGGGGTTACCACCCATCCCAGTGCACGGTGCTGAAAGTGGTGGAACAGGCATTAGGGTTATCAGGGCGACCCCCAAAAGTAAGCGGTTGGTTCTGGAGGTTGGGGTCCCTGAGGAAGCGTGCCAGGTCGGACGTCGGGCATTTGAGGATCCCGCGGTCCAGGAGTCCAGTAGCACCCTGGGGGCCTTGGCTGGGGTGCGGTGGGCCAATCGGCCCAAGTCCCACTTCTCTCCCCACCCCCACCCCGAACTCCCCGCAGGGCTTTCGCCAGTCGCGCCACATGCTCATACCCTCCTCCCTTCACGCCCCGTCGGCTCCCCACCTCTGCGTTCAGCCTCAGCGCCCAGCCTCACTGCCGCCACTGAAAGCTCGACTCACCACCCCGCTGGGCAACTGGAGAGCGGGCGGGCGAGCGATCCGGGAGCGGCGGGGGCGGCGCCCAGCCCCCAGGAGGCGGGAGGAGGGACGCGCAGAGAGGGAAAGGGGAAAAGGAGAGCCGGAGGGCGTCAGTAGCCAGCCCGTCTGTGGGGACCGGCAGGTAAGCGCACAGCGCCGGGATGGGTCTATCCCCTTGGGCTCCTGAGACCCAGCCCGGCGAGCTGGCAACGGGCGCGGGCGGCTCCGGCGCAGCGCCTGGACTTGAAGGGCTACGGGACAGCGGGGTGAACGCTCCCTCCGCCCAGCTGCGGCTCTGAGCCGGGGCCCAAGGCCGCCCTGAAAGGCAGAGGCAAATGGCCGAGCTCTGGGGCCCGACACCCCGACAGTGGGAGAGTGCGCGCCGTGGGAAAGGGGGCTTCTGAGACGCGTTCTCCGCGGGGGTGACAAGTGTACCCAAAAGCTTCAAACGGAACCAAACTCTTCCCGCCCCTCTGGAAAACGGAACCACGAGTCTTGTTCTCGCTATCGCTCATCGAGACGCGACTCGCAGGCACTCAGTTTACTGTTCGGTCAGTGGGTGCGGCGGAGCCTTAAGAGCGCCAAGGCACTCCGGACCTTGGAAGGCTTGGCGCAGCACTGCCTGGCAGGACCCAGAACAGGTGGCCCTGGGCGCGGCGGGATGGAGTGGCAGCCCGGAGTCTGGGGGTGAGCATGGGGGAAGGAGGAGGCTGGAGGTCTCAGGTGAGCGCATTTCAACGCAGACTTGCCGTTTGGAGGCTCCGGAGCTATATAGGTGAGGAGGAGAAAGCGAGCAGGCGGGCCTCCAGAGAGTTAGATGAGGCAGGCGGCAGCGTCGTCCATGGCTGCTTTGATGGTAACACTTCTTTGTATGTACTGTCCACACGAATCCCTTGGAGGTCTTGTTAAAATGCAGGTTCAGATTCATAGGTCTGAGGTGGGGCCCGACAGTCTGCATTTCTAACAAGCTTCCACATGCTGCTGCCGCCGCTGCTGTTCCATGGACCACACTTACATGGCAGGCCCTGCAGAGTACTTTTTGTTCAACAGTCTAAAAACCTTAGAAAAAGTAGGAGATTGGAAGAGTTGGTCCCAAGACTTTACAATCCAACCTCCCCCCCAATCACACACATTAAAACGACTGCTACTCATTTAGCAGCGAAATGTACTTTTCTTACCACTTACTAGCCAAATACATTATCTAACAGTAGAACTCGCTTTATGGGCTTGCGACCTGTATTCGGTTTAATGCTCTGCTGTCGCTGTCGAATTTCTTAATAATTTTTTAATAAGAAGCTTTGCACCTTCATTTTGCACTGGGCCCCACAGATTATGTAGCTGATACTGTCTAATAGTCACCATAGGCAGAAAAAGGATCCATTTCTTCTAACAGGGTTCAGAGCTGGTGGGTGGGTAATGGAGAGTGAAGGTTTATTAAGCAGAGACTAGCTAGATGTTGCAGTTCCCCCCCATCTTTCTCAACTTCTCTTGGACTATTTTAAGAGAAGCCTATGAGTATAACCTCAGTTATACACGGTATGCCAATATTTATTGTTTATTCATATTAACAATAAACAATTTATTAAGAGCTTAATTAGTAATAAACAATACAATTAAGTTTGATGTTGTAATAGTTTGTAAATTAAGTGACACAGTGTGTGTTATTTCCAAAGGATTTGGAGAGTCCTTTTTAGTGTCTCAAAGTTTTGCTTAGTTAAGAGCTAAAGTGAGCTGGACATTACTTGGTTTGGCTGCTTTTATAGCTCAAATGCATAGCTGGAAAACAAAAAGTGGCCAAATTTTGTAGTTGTTCCAGGGGTATTGTTTTACAAAGCCTCAGCTAGATGCCAGCCCTGATCGGATTCCCTCTGCTTTTATCATTCCCGCATCCCTGCAAGGTGACTTTCACTAAAAGGAGGATAGAGCAGTTTTTGCTATTGAAAAACACTGAAGAAATGCAGGGCCAGCATCAGTGTTTTCTCCGTGAATACTTTTTGCCCCAAACCCATAGATTCTAGGTGTGTGTGCTTTTCTAGAAAAAAAAAAAAAAGGAAACACAGAAAAGAAAAAAATTGAATTTCAATTATGGATGTGATTGTGTTCTGCAGAGGGAGAATAAGTCTGAGAAACGGAATTTCATTGGCTGGTTCGGCAGGGAAAGGAGAGCCACTATGTTTTTGGTACCATGAACAGCCTTCCAGAAATGGCAAAGTGAGTTTGCTCAGGTGTTAGGGAAAGCCAGTAAAGAAGCTGCTTTTCCATGGCCAAAGTGGTCACTCTGGGGGCTCTGGTGTGGCTGTGGTGTGGCTGAGTCTGGTCTGGAACTCAGAAATGGGACATAACTATAGGTCCTGGTGCTTTCACTATTGACATGAAACTGACAAATACATTTTTCCATTTTGCTGTTTGAGAGTGCCAAGTCACTTTCAAATACATGCTACAAACTGGGAAGAATACCATTCAATTAAAAAGGAGGGAAGGGAATGTGTTTCTGTGATGTTAATAACTTCGAACATAGAAAGGAGAGATTCTGCCCTTAATAAAAAACTTGGGAGCTAGTTTTCATGCCTGACTGAGAAATGCTTTCCCTACCTCAAGATAGAGAAAAACATTTTTCTTTTATATCTTTTAAAAATGTTTATGGTTTTTAAAATATGCGGGTTTTTTATTCACATGGAACTTATTTGGGGGGCATGGTATGAGCTGGGGGATACTTGAAGTTAAGAAATGGGCTAAACATTTGGGGAAAATTATCACGAAGTAAATTCCCTCAATCAAGTAAGATTCTATGAGCACTGTCCCATTTTATAAATCTACCTAATTAATTCATGAGTCAATTCCATGTTTTTAAAATTGAGGTACAATTTAATTATAATAACATTCACTCTTTTTAGAAGATAGAGAAGAATTCCATCACTCAAAAAAATTCTTTATTGACCCTTCGTAGTCAATCGATACCCCCCTCCCCATAACGCTCAGCCCCTGGCAACCACTGATTTCTTTTCTATCCCTATAAATTTGTCTTTTTTGGAATGTCCTATGAATGGATTCATACACGATATAGCCTTCCAAGTCTGGCTTCTTTCCTCTTGCACAATGCATCGGAGATTCATCCCTGTTGTTGGGTGAATCAATAATTTGTTCCTTTTCATTGCTGAGTAATATTTCACAGTTTGTTTATCATTCACCAACTTTCAGTGATTATGAATAGGGCCAATACAAACATTCACATACAGATCTTTGTGTGAACATAATTTTCATTTTCCTCAGGTAAATAACCAGAAGTAGGATTGCTATATTGTGTGGTAAATTTAACTTTATAAGAACTGCCAAACTTTTCCCAGGTGGCTGCACTACTTTATTTGACTTATACAAAGTAGAATTAGTGATTTTTTTTTGAAGAGTGGAAGTTTTAAGTTGTTATAAAGTATAATTTATCAGGTTATTTTTTCTTCTATTGATAACACTTTAAATAACCTGTTAGATAAATTTTTGTTTACTTCATGTTTGCCAAAATTTTCTCCTGGTGTTTTTTTTTTTTTTTTTTGGCATTTTATACTGGGTTGGCCAAAAAGTTCATTTAGTTTTTTCCATAAAATAAAAGACACATTTTTCATTTTCACAAATAACTTTATTGATTTGGATATTTTAGGTATGTCAGCTATCTCCTGCATGGTATAACATTGATTGTTCTCAATTAATGTCTTGACTTGATCGCTATCAACTTCAAGTAGTCTCCCCAACCATGGAGCATCATCTAGTGAGAAATCTCCAGCATGAAAATTCACAAACCACTCTTGACATGTTCAATCAGTCACAGCACCTTCTCCATACACAGCAGAAATCTTTTTTTTTTTGGCATTTCAATTGCATTTTTACCTTTCTTAAAATAATAAAGCATAATATGCCAAAAATGTTGCGTATTTTCTTCCATCTTCAATATTGAAATGGCTACACAAAAATTCACCAATTTTGATAAGTTTTTTAAATGCATGCTGATATGACAACTGTCACAATACAGTCTAACGAAATTGTTTTGAATGAAGCTAAAGACAACTATGTGCTACTAGAGCCATCTTACAGGGGAAAAAAAACAATGAATTTTTTGTCCAACCCAATACTTTATCATTTATGTGGGCTTGTGACTTAATATCAAGTTAATTTTTATAGGTCAAAGTTCACTTTTGTTCTATAAAGATAGCCAGTTGTTCCAACACTATTTGTTAAAAAGACTGTACTTTTCCTGCATTGTATCCCCGTGGCCCTTTTGTTAAAAATTAATAGACTGTGTAAGTATGGGTTTATTTTTGAACTCTATTCTGTTCTATTGATCTGTATGTCTACTGTATGTCTATTCTTATGTTACTACCACATTTTAGGTGTTACACATTCTTGTGATGTGGATTCCTAGATTGCTTTGTGTATGTAAGTTTTATTGCTTTTAGAAATTGTGTCCTTTTTCCCAGTTCATTTTATAATTACTATACTATTGTATAGAAAGGCTAACATTTTTTGTAGATTTATTATATTCAAGGCATGTTGCTGGACTTTTGTTAGCACTCATAATTTTTCAGTCGATTTTCTTGGATTTTCAAGGTAGACAATCAAACTGTCTGCAAATAGCAATAACTTAGGGACCCTCTCCATCAATGATTTTTCCTCATTTTGTTTACCTGCCTTACCAATTAGGTTTCCCTATAGGCCAGTTATTTGGGTGGGAATGCTTCTAATAGTGTACCAGTAGATATTAATTATGATTGCTGTAGAGTTCTGGTAGTTTCCCTTATAACCTCTGGGAGGTTTCTTTCCATTTTTAGCTTCAAATGTCTAAAGTTTCATTTTAAAATTTCTAGTTCTTCTTGGAATTTTTTTCCATTGAAAAGTCTAACAGTTTATAGAGGTGAGTCAGTCTTCCCAGCTTTGGATGGTCATATTTTGATCTCCCTGGGGGAGAAGATAGTGTAGCATAAGTCAATTCATTTTGTTTAGACTATGAAGAAACTACCCTTAGAGCTTTTTAATAGTATTTTAAATTTGGGGGGATGCCATGTACAGTGAGGATGAGAAAGAATAATGGGACAGTTTATAATCTATTTATCCATATATAAGATAGCTTTTTGTAGTGTTTTTCAAACTTTCCTGTCCCAGTATTCATAGTGAGAAGTATATTTTAAATTTCAATCCAGTATGGACACAGGTATATATAATTAAAACAGCATTTTACAAAGTGTTATGAATTTCACAAAGTATGCAGTTTTCCTTTGTGCAGTGTATGCTGATATTTGCAATTCTCTCCCATCTGTTCTATTTCATTTTAAAATGGTAATCATTACCCTTTAAATTGATTTGACCACTCTTTCATAAAACATTGTTTTATAAAAACTGTTAATTTAGTTTTTAAGCCCAAAATTGCTGAATTATGTCCAGGACAAATTCATTTTACATCAGATCTTGCTTTGATGCAAAGGAGTTCAATTATAACACCTTCAGATAATCATGCTAAGCATATTTCTCTCTTGAATTGTTGTGTAGCCTCTAAACCAGTCTCCTAGCACCCACCCTTGACCCCAAGAATAGCCCGTAAATGCAGTCTTGTAAACCCACAGCTCAAAATCCATTAATAATCTCTACCACACTTAGAATAAACCTCCAGATCCCCCCTGTAGCATCTGAGGCCCTATATGGCCTTTACCCCTAGTCAAACACACCAATGTCCTCGCTCTTCCTTACCCAAGCCAAGCATTTGCCTGCTTCCCAGCCTTTGCACCATTTCACCAGGTGTTCATATAACTTGTTCCCTTATTTAATTTGGGCCTTCTCTAACCCTCATTCTAAAAAAGCATATGACTAAGTGAAAGAAGCCAATCTAAAAAGACTAAATACTGTATAATTCCAACTACGTGACACCCTAGAAAAGGCAAAACTATAGAGACAGTAAAAAGATCAGTAGTTGTTAGGAGTTGGGGTACAGAGGGATGAACAGGCAGACTATAGGGGATTTTTAGGCTAGGTTGTATGATGTCATAAATACATGTCATTATACATTTGTTCAAACTGGTACGATGTACAACATGAAGAGTTAATCATAATGTAAACTGTGGGCTTTGGGTAATCATGACATGTTATTGTACGTTTGTTTATCAGTTGTAACATATGTACCATTTTGGTGAGGGATGTTGATAATGGGGGAGGCTATACATGTGTGGGGACAGGAGGTATATGGGTAATCTCTGTACCTTTACCTCAGTTTTGCCATGAATCTTAAAAATAAATGAAGTCTAAACATTAAAAAATAAATAAAATGGCATTAGTCACCTACCACTATAAATGTCCATCCTCTCATCTTACTTTTGTATTCTTTGTACCACTATTATTTGTGGTTATATATTATTTGTTTACTGATTCCATGTCTTCCCCCCACCCCACTAGACTATAAGTTCTAAGAGGGCAAGGACTTTGTGTATGTTAGTCAATGTTTGTTGTATTCTCAGTATCTACAACAGTGGGACACAGTAGGTGATTGATAAATATTTGTCAAATGGATGATGAATGAACATAGAATCTAGAAAAAATCAGGCACTAATCTTAAGAGAAATTCAATGCACTCTGCCTTTCTGTTCAATTTTAATGTGGAAACGTCTTTAGATTTACCATGGAGTGTATTTTAATGCAAGCAGTTCATTAATCGACAGACATCAGATATCCACTATGTTTATGACTCTGATAATAATAAAGATAGCTAATATTTATTAAGCAGGCACTGCTCTTACTGCTTTATATTTAATCCTCTCAGGCTCTTGAGACACTATTATTATCATTTTACAGATAAGGAAACTGAGGCACAGAGAGGTTAAGTAGCTTGTCTGAGATCATACAAAAGGTAAGTAGTGGATCCGGGGCTTGAACACAGACCATCTGATTTCATAGTCTGTGTTCTTAACCACAATGCTCATAAGCAACAAAGAGTATACACAATTCCTGACCTTTATAAACATGTAATGTTTACAGCCTTTGTTCCCTTAGCACAGCGGTTCTCAACCAGGATCGATTTTGCCCCCTACCATACCCCAGGGACATTTGGCAATGTTTGGAGGCATTTTTGGTTATCATGACTGGCAGGGGCAAGGGTGCTACTGGCATCTAGTGGGTAGAGGCCATGGATGTTGCTATACATCTTATAATGCAGAGGACCCTCTCCATTGCCCCCTTATTCCGCAACAAATAATTACCTGGCTCAAAGGTCCATATTGCTGAGGTTGAGAAACCCTGCCTTAGCACCGCAGTTCTGAAAGCCCATTCAAATCACTTGGGGAGTTTTCAGAATAAATACCGATATCTAGGTCCAGTTCCTGACCTTAATAAACCTCAAGTGGGCCTTCAGCATTACCTACCATGCTGTATAGTGAGTTTGCATTTCTATTTTCCAAAACAGTTGTTTTACACCTTCCTTTATTTCCTCCGCCACTCCTACGTCAGCTGCTCATTAGACTGCAACCTCCTCATAGTCTCACCGTCTAAACTCCTAACATACCCATATTTGTACAAATACTCATGATACCCCCCACTGTTACTGTGAAACTGTGAATGATCCATCCCCAATGTGTCAAAGACTGGCTTCTTTTCCAGGCTCTGGACTTATTCTTTTGAAATAATTTTTAAAAACTTTTTATTTGGAAATTTCAAACTTTAAAAATAAGTTGCAAAAATAAAAATGATACAATACAGAGAATACCCATATACCCTTTATCCAGATTCATTTTTGCTAACATTTTACCCTGTTTGCTTTATCATTTGCACCCTTGGACACACATAATTTTTTTCTGAACCATTTGAGGATAAGGTTACATGCATCATTGCTTTTACTCCTAAGCACTTCAGTATGGATTTCCTAAGAATAAGAATATTCTCTTACATGACCACAGTACTGTTATCAACTATAGTAACTGTTATCTAATCTGCTATTTGTATTCCAATTTTGACAATAAACCTGATTGCATCCTTTACAATATGTCTACTTTTAGTACAGAATCTGGTCTAGGGTTGTTATGGCATTCAGTTGTCAGGTCTCTTAGCCTCTTTTAGTATGCAACATTTCCACAGCCTTTATTTGTCTTTTATGACACTGACGTTGTGGAGGAGGAAAAATAATTTCCCCTCTAATCTTCTAGGTCCTTGGCTGAGACCCCTTTGTAATAAAAAATGCATTAAGGGGAGAAAAACAAGCAAGTTTAATAACGTGAATACCTCATGTATACATACGAGAGACCCAGGAAAACTGAGTAACTCCCCAAAATGGCTTAAGCCACCACCTTAAATAGCATCCCCAGGTAAAGACAAAAGATGTTGGTGGGGGGATAGATATGGGAGGTGATAAGGGTGAGGTTGTTATTAGATTTAGGTCAGTGCCTTATTCATTGATAAGAGTTTCTAGAGATTTAGAGTCACAGTCTTACAAGTGGAGATTTTCCTTATAAATGTAAATATGTCTTACAAAAGGGTAACTTCTCAGTTTTTAGAGCTTGTCCTGGGTCTTCTTTCTTGAAAAGAATCAACCTCAAGGTAATCCTTATGCCAAATAGGTATATTTTGTGATGTCGTATTCTGCTCCCCCTAATAGAATGCTTTAAATATATTTTTAATTGTTTTTACAGCTGTCAATTATCTTCTCCTCTGAATGCAGTTAGGATTAGTAGCCAACTTTGGGCATACACATCTGTATCTATATACAGTGCTGAGGCCTTTTATTCATAACTTCAATTAATTTTTAGCATCAGTGGTTTTTCTACTTTTTTTCCCTAAGAATCATAAAAATGTCATTTTTAAATATCTTAAGAATTTTGGCAAGGGGGGAAAATGGAGGGGAACAAAGTAAATGAAGGAGGTTTTGAAAAACTCAAGTATGCTTTATTTTGCTGTGATTACACCCAGGTAGGCAGGTTGACACTAGTATTAACATACTCCATTCAGCAAATCTGAAGTTAATTTGACAAACTGGTTAGAGTAAATATAGCCTAAATTCGAGAAATAACTACCATTTGGTTTTGGTAGGAAACATTCGCTGAATGTACTCTGTGCTGAGAGCCCCTAAAGTATCTACAGCAGTGCCTTTCAAATATACAAATTGATAACCCGGGGAATTTTGTTAAAGTAAAGGTGCAGATTCTGTAGCTCTGGGGTGAGGCAGGAGATTTCTACTGTTTGGGGGCCACACCTTGAAAGCAAGGCTTGAGAGCACAGCTGGGGATTACCTGAAACCTTTGTCAGTTACCCATTTAGGGATGATAAACATACCTGCCCAAGTGCCTTTCTGGGCTTGTCCTCCCAGCCCCTAGCCTGAAGAAAAGAGTAGGGCAGGGCAGACATGAAACCACCCTTTTCTTGCCTGGCTTCAATATTTCATACTTCCTCATTCATTCCAGAGAGACTGGGTATCCATTTCAACAGCCCTGACCCTGACCACTTGAGTACACACCAGCCCCCTTTCCGCCACTCGCTGCGCATTTCACTGCCTGAGAGGCTGCTTTGTCTGCCCATGTGGCAGACTGGGAGTGCCAGGGAATTAACACTCCCCTCCCCTCCCCTCCCCTCCACACACCGGCAACAGCCCTAGTGAAAGTTGGTAGATAAACTGCCCAGTTTCCCTGCCCTCAAGTGAGCAGGATAACTCTGAGATCGAGTGATGGGTGTTCTACACTCCTATGCTCCCAGGACTGAGCTTCAGTTGCCCCCATTGGTACCTGGCTTGATAACACACCTGAGTGTATTAGCTGCCTTCCTGCCTGTCTCACTTCCCCATTCTCCTGTTTCCTGGGATCACATCCTAAATAAACCTTTTGCTTTTGAATCCTTGCCTAAGAGTACCTTCTGGAAGAACCAAAGCTATAGCTGTTTGAAGCCAACAGTTAGGAAGTACTTTTGTTCCTTTTAATAAAACCCCATTGCAAGAAAACAGAGAGCTCCATGGGGTTTGTTACAGGAGTGGGGGGTGGGGAATTGGCTAGTTATTTTGTTGGCATAACGCCAACAATTTGGATGGCTGGATATAAGCCTGATAATGGAGAGCATGCTTCCGTGTTCCTGGGTATTTGGGAATCATGTCAACAGAGCTGATTCTGGTTGTTCTGACTCCAGCCTGGGCGCAGAAGTGGGGGAGCATATCTCTTCAGTTCTACCTCAGATCCCTTGACCTCCTCTTGTGGCCCCTGTGAACTCCATCCTGGCTGTATCCTATTTCCATGCTCCTCTTCTTAGGCCTCCCTCCCTGGGGGTCTCTATTGTGGGCTCTCTGCCCATCACTTTGGGACAAGGGGTCCTTTCATGGACCTTTTTTGCGTGGAGGCTCCTAACATTAAGTTTCCAGAGCATGCCCACACCTGTTATCCAAGCTTTGCATCAATGGTCAATGCTTTTCCTAACTATGTCTTCAACTTTTCCCTTTCCTCCTGCATTCTGCCTCACACTGGAAGTGGATCTATACCTTTACATAATGTAAGCCTCTCAGGGCATTTTAGAGCTGTCTGCACCCAGATGGGGGTTCTTAGACCTTCTGTATGCTCAGAAGTATGCTATAACCCAACCCTCCAGACCTTGTATACAGAATTCTCTTTTCTGTGGTTCCTCACATATTTGGAACCCACACCAAATATGTGATGTTTGGGAAGGTGGCCTGACCTGGAACTCTGGGCTGAATTTCTCACAATTGTGCTATACCTCTTCCGGGGTGTGCTGCCCACCAGGCTGAACACCCATGTCTTTGTTTGGGCCTCTTGGGGTTCCTAATTAGAGACCCTTAGCCCTTTGGATTTCATATTTTAAAGGTATGTGCTATATTAGCCAGGCTAGCTTTAATGTAAACATCTGTGAAAATATTAAGGCTGGATGGCTAGGTGACTGCTTCCCTGTGACTTGGGGTTCTCTTCCTGGCTTGCAGACTGCCACCTTCTTGCTGTGTCCTCAAATAGTAGAGAGTGCGGGGGGGTGGGGGGGAGAGTTGGAGAGAGAGAACTTTCTCTTCTTATAAGGCCACAGTCATATTGGATTAGAGCCTGACCCTTATAATCTCATTTAACCTTAATTACCTACTAAAACGCTGTCTTCAGAGGCAGTCACATGGGAGGTTAGGGCTTCAGCATATGAATTTTAAAACCACACCAGGTAGGGTTGGTCCATAGCAATAACTTTGCCCAGCTTCCCCCCAAGACCCCCAGTATTTCACCAATTCATGTAGCTGAATACCGAAAATCCACAATTAGAGATGTGTTTATTTGGTTTAAGGAGTTGTTAAAATGTAAATGAGCACAGATTTTGGTTGATGTGCCTCTATGTGAGGTCTTCTGCTGAGAGCAGGTAAGGGTTCAAAAAGTACAAGGTTACCAAGCACCTACAGGTTGGGAATGAGTCCCACCTCGGGGGGAGAAAGGATACTAAAATGGAAGTTGGTTTTCTCAGAGCAATGTCTGTTTGTTAACTTTGCCAAGACCCATTGAAGTCCTCAGAATCATTTTCTTACCATTGTTTTTGCAAAAATAACCCGTAAAATTAAAGAATTGAGTACTTAACTTTGTTTTCTTGGATCTATGAACAATTTTAAAGACAAGACATTGCCTTTTAATGAGGGAGTCTAATTGACTCTATACAAAGGGATGATAGAAGTACAACTTCTCACGGGTTTAGCCAGCCTTCTATCAGCATAAACATTTTATTAGACAGCAAATTATGTATAATGACAACAGATGTTTGCAGTAAAGACTCTTATGTGCTGTTGAAGCCTAAAGTACTTTTCAAATAATCAAATATTGAATTATGTATGGGATAATTTTCATATTAACTGTGATTTTAATAACATCTTGGTTACTGTTTGTTGCTGAAAGGTAATCCTTTATCAACCAGGATATGTCCACTTCAATACTTCATCTTCTCCTTTGCTAGCATCAGAATGGTAAAGTGAGCCCTTCTTGTGGCTAGTTATTGCTGGGATCAGCTGCTTGTGGATAATTGGTTGAGGTAATCAGAACACTATCAGTCAGGCACATGGCTTTGACCCCTATGTGACCTTTGCTCCTATGGGGACCCACTGAGGGTGGGTCAGTGATGGTTCAGTTTTGCTGAGGAAAGTGCATGGAATTCCATCTTCTTTGGACCCACTCCATCAATGGTGTCATCTAGAGGCCCTCAATCCTGGCCATACATTAGGTTAAAAAAATGCACAGAGGTAAGCACTATCCTGAAATTGGTGTTTTCTTTTCAGACATTTATACTTATTCTACATATGAATATGTCCCTAAGCAAGAGAGAATGCTACCAGCATGCTTTTAAACTTTGCGATTGTTTTTTTTAATACTCTCATATTCTTTTGCACCTTTCATTTTCAATCAGTTATTTTTCTGAGATTTATCCTTGTTGCTACAAGGATAATGTAGCTCTAGCTCAATTCTTTTTTTTTGCTCTGTAGTATTTCATTACATAAATATATAATATGTTTATACATTCTTCTATTGGTGGTCATTTAAGTTGTTTCAGATTTTGGTATTAAAAATGAAGCTGCTATGAACAGTCTTGAACATGTTTCCTTGTACTAATATATGAATGTTTCTCTATTGATTATATCTAGGAATGGAGTTATTGGGTGGCAGGGTATATGCCTCTTCAACTGTACTAGATGTTGCTGGGTTACTTTCCTAAGCAACAGTATAAGGCACTTCCTGTCGCTCAGCATCCTTGCCAACAATTACCATAGTCAGACTTTTGAATATAGCTAAGATAATAGGTATGATATTATAACCCTTTTAGTTTTGATTTGCATTTCTGAGTACCAGTGTTCATTGGTTATTTAAATTTCATCTTTGTGAAATTTTAGTTTGAGGTTTTTTGCCCATTTTTTTCTTTCAGATTGTCTGTATTTTTTATTGATTTGTAGATGTTCTTTATATATTCTGGATACTAATTTTTAGTGACATATGTTGTAGATAATATCTCACAGTTTGTGGCTTATTTTTCACTTTTTATGTAGTCTTCTGATAAAGTTCTTACTTTAAATGTGAACGTCTTTCCCTTTTATGTTTTGTATTTTTTATTCCTATTCTAAAGATATAAAGATATTCTTCTATATTTTCTCCTAAAAGTTTTAAAGGTTGGCTTTTGAAATAATTTTAGTCTAATTGGAATTGAGGGAGGAATCTGTATGTAGATTGTTTTTCCATGTAGAAAACCAGTTGTCCCAGCATCATCTGTTGAAGAGCTGATTCCTGCCCTCCTATAGTGCATCTACCCTGGCACTTCCTCTGCTATATGTACCCATATATGCATGAATGTGCTTCCAGGCTTACTCAAATTTGGCTTCTTGGCATATATGTCTAAACCTGAGTGAATACCATACTTGACTGCTATAGCTTTCTAATGAGTCTTGGTGCTAGTAGGTCAAGCCATCACTTCTTGCTCTCTGTCAAACTGGCTTGGCCACTTGCTTTTACATACATACCCTAGAATTACCATAAAGTTCCATGAAGAACCTCATTAATATTTTGAGTGAAATTTGCCTTGAATTTGTAGCATTATACATTTTTTCCAAAATTACTTATACATAGATATCTCCTTTGCGTCTCACCAACAAAACGAGAGGTAAGGTTAAATGCCTTACCCACAGCTCAAAAAGCTAGTCAGTCAATAGCAGAGTCAGATCTTTTATTTTTTTAAACTTTTCTTTTTATCCCCTTTTCTTTGCTTGAGAAATGATTCATATACCATAAAATTCACCCTTCTAAAGTGTAAAATTCAATGGTTTTTAGTATATTCACAGGGTTGTATAACCATTACTATTTAATTCCAGAACATTTTCATCACCCCAAAGAGAAGCTCTGCACTCCTTAGTAGTCACTGCCTATGTCTTCCACTCCCCACCGCCTCCAACCCCTGGCAACCACTAATCTACTTTCTGTATCTATAGATTTGCCTATTCTGGATATTTTATATAAATGGAATCATGCGACGTGTGGCCTTCTGTGTTTGGCTTCTTTCATTTAGCATTATGTTTTCAACTATCTTCCAAATGTTGATTCAGAACTTCATTCCTTTTTCTTTTCTTCATTTTCATTCCATTCCTTTTCCTTCATTCCTTCAGTCCTTTAGCCAAGTCTTTTTGACTCTAAGTCCAGTGCTGTTTTCACAGTTACATATTAAATCAGTCAGTAAGTAGAAATTTGCTTCTGTAAGAAGCTAAGGGTGAAATGAAATTATTATTCATGAGCTTAACAACAAAGTTCTTCAGCCTCACTCCCTGTTGACATGCAGTAGGCACTCGAACATTAAGCTGAGTGTACCAGATTAGAGGAACAGTATCCAAGTTCTTCAAAAAAATCTTGTCAAAATTTTGCTAAGCACTGTGTCTGAAAAGCTGAATATTGTTTAGGTTGTCAGGTGTGCATTTGATGTGTACACTTGCTTTTGAAGAAGCAGTGTTTTCTTCTGTGAACATCAGGTTACATTAGTTGAATGTGTTATATACATCTTGGTTTGAAAGAGTTATATAAAGCACCTTATATAAAGGACCTCTCTCTTTCTCTTTTTAATCCTTACCTAAGACGTGCTTACTGATCTCAGAGAGAGGAAAAGGGAGGGAAACAGGGAAAAAAACATTGATGCGAGAGAGAAACATCAACTGGTTGCCTCTTACACGCGCCCAACTGCATCTGTAGACCAAACCCACATCTGAGGCATGTGCCCTGACCGGGAATCGAGCCTGCAACCTTTTTGGTTTAAGGGATGATGCCCAACCCATTGAGCCACAGTCGCCACGGCAAGAACGTTTGTCTTTAGAAAAGTTCCTATTCAGCTAAGCCAGCCATTTTTAACTGGTGTGCCTCGAGAACTTTAAAACATGTAATACCTGACTACTTCGTAAGGGGCACTGACCTCTTTTCCCTTAGACTGTCAAAGTAAAAAAATGACAACAGCCAACACAACTATAGCTGTGCAGTATGAATGAGTCAAAATTATACCAATTTTTTGTCAAATCAGCAAAACATATATTTTTTGGTGTGTCGTAGAATTTTAGTAATTAGTTTATGTGTGCCTGCTATGAGATGAAAAAGGTTGAAAATCACCGAGTTAAGCAATATTTTGCTGTTAATTTTAACCGTGAGCTTGAATTGAACTATGCAGAAGAATTAGAATGACTGACACTACGATTTACTAAGCCCCAAACTAAACTTGACACAAATATATATGTTTCCCTGCAAAGCCTGCCGAATCAGTTCCAAATCACTTCCTAGACCATTACCAGTGAACTGAACGCACATTTTCCAGGGCTGGGGTGAGGAAGGATTAAACACACACACACACACTCACACTCACACTCACTCACTCACTCATAATTAGTTGATCTGGAGCAAATTTCAAGCTATTTCTTAACTAAACCTAAATCAAGCCAATAATCCCTTTAGATTTTAACCAGCTATTTTGGAAATTGTTTTGTAAGGCTTTAGTTCACAACCCACAAAATTCGGTTTGGAAATAATCCTTTTCCCTTTGCCTGCAAGGAATCACAAAGCAGAGTTTGAGTTCACTTGCACTAGTTTTTCTTCCCCTAGGTTTTCAGATATCATTCTCTTTCTGTTCCCCTCACCCCTTTTTTTACTTGCCATGGATCTGCCCTTCTCCAATAGTATGTCCAAATTCTTCAAAAAGTTTCCATTCATTTATCCATACATTCTTTTGACAAATATTTATAAAGTTCCCACTGTGTGCCAGGCACTCTTATAGGCACTGAGGAATCAAGAGTGAAACAGACAAAGCTTATCTTCTAGTGGGGGAAACAAATAATAAATAAGTAAAATATACAATATGTTAGATGGTGATTAGTGCTATCTGTGGAGGCAAATGAATCAGAAAAGAGACACAGGGAGCACTGAGGGGTTGCAATTTTAAATAGCATTTCTCTAGGTCAGTGGTTGGTTAACTATGGTCTTGTGGCCCTCCACCTGTTTCTGTAAATAAAGTTTTATGGACACACAGCCACACTCATTCACTTCCAGATTGTCTGTGACTGCTTTCATGCTACAACAGAAGAGTTGATTAGTTGTGACAGAGACCATATGGTCTGCAAAGCATAAAATATTTACTATTTGGCCTTTTACAGAAAATATTACTTTTTGGCTTTGTGCAGAGAAAATGCATATTTTTACATGCATTTATGATATTCTTTTTATAGAATTAATATTCATGTTGTGGTTTTCAGCTTCCAACACATTTTCACAAACACTGCAACATCTGAATGTTGCAGCTGTAAGGTAGGTCTCAGTTGCTTTGTTTTACAGGCGACTGAACAGAGGCTTGGAGAGGTTGTCCAGGGCTGTTGATCTAGTGTGTAACTCTAGAAGCTGTTGTTTTTTCCAGCCTAATCTACTATTCTTGATGACAAATATAACCCAGGTTTTTAGCACCAGGAACTTCCTAATATTCGAAACACAAAAAGGTAGTACTGTGTAGGCATCAAGAGTGTGGTCTCTGAAGCTTGGCTAAGTTCAAATCTTTGCTCTGCCACCTACCTCTGTGACCTTAGGCAAGTTATTTTACCTCTCTGTACTATTCCTCGGTTTCTTTTTCTATAAAGCAGTTCTAATAGTATGCCTTCCGGGTAGGGTGGTGATATATCCCAGCTTGCCTGAGGCAGCCCTCATTTATGCCTGTTTTCTTTGCCTTGATAGTGTCTCATTTAACTTTCATGTACACCAATCTGGACATTAAATAAAAAATGTGCTCTAGCTAGGGTTGTTGCAGGGATTGAGTTAGTACACATAAAACATTTAGAATCCTGACCAACCACAGCCTGCATTTACTAGACACTGATTGTCATTTCTTATCTTAAAGTCTTTACCAATCTATCACTTTTCTTCTGACTTGTTGCTTGCTTTCATTAAGTCCAGACTACTCCAGTCAAGTGATTTTGCATGTCTGGGTTAACAGGCCATCAAGGATCCTTCTTTCAGAGTGCAGCGTCTTCTACCCACACTGCTTATCCCCCAGAGAGCCTCCTGGCTCACTCCCTGATCTCCTTCAGCAGGTCATGGCTCAGATGTTCTCTTCTCATGATGCTTTCACAGGTCACCTCTCAACAATTGCCACCCCTCCTAAACACACTTTATATCCACTTCCTTGCTATAGTTTTGTACTCAATACTTGTTACTGATAACACAGATTCTATTGACCAGCTAATAATGATTTTATTTTCATTTTTTTCTAATAATGGTTTTAGTACAGTTTTGTTTTGCTGTTACTTGGATAGATAAAAACTACAAAATTCACTATGCCTATAAGATTTCTTTTTCTCATTTAAAAAATAAGGTATTTTTATCATTAAAATTGTAGAAATTACAGAAAACTACAATGAAATAAATATAATTCACCCATCGTCCCACCCATGCCCTCAGAGTTGGCATTTTGAGGTGTATTAAGAAAGCGATTTTGATAAAAAGTGGCTAGGAGGATCAAGATGGCAGAGGAATAAATGGAAGTCATACTGACCTCCTCCCAGGACCAATCTGGAATTACAACTAAATTGTGGAAAAATCACCCTGAGCAAACGACTGAACAGTAGCGAGAGAGAAACGTTGTAACCTAGGACAGATAGAAGAATCAGTTCAGCACAACCTGACTGGTAAGGAGTGTGGCAGAGACACAAGAGGGCTGGCTGGGCACCCTTGGGTGGCAGCGCCGGAGGGATATTTGAGTGGCCAGTTGGATCCCCCCGAGAACAGCGGGGTGTAAACCATAAGTGGGGACCCCCAGCCTACAGCACCAGAGCCCAAAAAGTACAAATAACAGCCAGCTGTGAAAAGCAGCAGGATTGCCCTCTGCTAGAGATGGGCGGCTGGAGACAGAAAGAGCTGTTTAAAGGGGCAACGCATAAATTTTCATTTGCAGGCACTTACCCTGGGCTCCAGCAAAGGTGGGGGCAGAGTGCGCTTGAGATGCCAGAGGAGAGACGGGGGATGGAGGCTTTGGGGAGAGAACTGAGAAAGTAGCTGCCAGGATCCTGGTGCTGAGTCATACTTGTGGCAGCGGCCATCATGCTCAGGTAGACCACGCCCCTGAGCTGCAGCAGCCTAAGAGGAAACAATTGCCCCGCCCCCAGGAGAGATTCTGCCCCACCCTGTGGTGCTTAAACCTGACTGCTGAGCACAGAGTGACTAGATTAACAACTGAAGGAGACAGCCACAGAAAGTAGATCACAGGAAGTCTCAAACAGACTGCCTAAGGTCAGACGGGGTCAACATCTGACATCACCAGAGGTAGATCCAGAAAGAAAAAAACAGTGGTAAATAACTAGAGGCTACCAAGATGAAATCCCCTGTGGTCTTCTCCATGATTTGCAATATTTTCTTTACTACATAGCTTTTTAACATTCATTTGTCCATCAAATTGGTGCATATTAAGTCAGTAGATATTTTACTGTAGTTTATTTCTCTCCTTTCTTATAACAGTCTTAATCTCTTTAAAGCCTTATTAATACTGGTTCATTTGCTGTTGACAGTGGGATTGCAGTGGGGAGTTATTTCTGCAGTCCTGGGTTTGTTTCCTGGGCACTGTGGTTTCGCTAAGGCAGACAAATAATGGGAAGACAAATAAACAACCCCCAACCAAAAGGAAAGGTGGAATCCCCAGAAAGACTGCTAAATGAAATAGAGGCAAATAAACTATCAGGTATTGAATTCAAAACAATGGTTATAGTGAGAACTACAAAAAACTACAGGGAAACTACGAGGAACTTACTGCAAACTATATCACCATGAAAAAGGACATAGAAACTATCAACAAGAACCAAGAGGAAATGAAGAATATAATTTCTGAATTGAAGAACACAGTAGAAGGAATCAAAACCAGGTTAAATAAAGCAGAGGATCCAATCAGTGAGCTGGAGGACATGGTAGAAAATAAACTCCCAGAAAGAGCAAGAAAATGAAAAAAAAGGCTCAAAAAGAATGAAGAGCAGTTAAAGGAAATGCAGGACAACATGAAACGTAAGGAATATCTGCATAAAAGGAATACCAGAAGGAGAAGAAGAGGAGCAAGGGATAGAAAACCTGTTTGAAACAGTAATGATAGAAGACTTCCCTAATTTCAGGAGAGAAAAAGTAACACAAGTCCAGGAAGAACAGAGGGTCCCAATCAAGAGGAACCCAAAGAGAATCACTCCAACACACATCATAGTTAAAATGGCGGGTATCAAAGACAAAGAAAGAATCTTAAAGGCAGCAAGGGAGAAACAGGAAGTAACATACAAGGGATCCCCGACAAGGCTAGCAGCTGACTTCTCCACAGAAACACGACAAGCCAGAAGGGACTGGCAAGAAATATTCTGAGTAAGGAAAAGCAAAGGCAGGCAATCAAGACCGCTCTACTCAGCAATGCTCTGAATTAAAGTGGAAGGAGAAATAAGGAGTTTCTCAGACAAAAGGCTAAAAGGATACACCTCTACCAAACCAGCATTGCAAGATATGCTAAAGACTGCTTTAAGAAGATGAAGAAATGGAGTGAAGGAGAAAGCAACACAAGTATAAAGGGAAAAAATGAATAAGTACCTATCAATAATAACCATAAATGTAAATGGATTAAATGCTCCAATTAAAAGACATAGAGTAGCTGAATGGATAAGAAAATAGGACCCGCACATATGGTGCCTACGAGACCCACCTCAGAAAAAAGAACTACACAGACTGAAAGTAAAGGGTTGGAAAAAATATTCCAAGCAAACGGACAGGAAAAAAAAGCCAGGGTAGCAATACTTATGTCAGACAAAATAGACTTCAAAACAAAGACCATAAAAAGAGACACAGAAGGACACTTCATAATACTCAAAGGAAGAATCCATCAAGAAGACATAAACACTGTAAACCTATATGCATTCAACATAGGAGCACCCAAATATATAAGGCAAATCCTGGAGGACTTCAAGAAACATATAAACAGCAACACACTTATAATAGGGGATTTTAACACCCCACTGTCAACAATGGATAGATCATCCAAACAAAAAATCAACACAGATATCATGGAAATGAATGATGCATTAGATCAAATGGACTTACCTAATATATATAGAACCTTTCATCCCAAAGAAGCAAACTACACATTCTTTTCGAATGGCCATGGAACATTTTCAAAGACCACATGACAGGACACAAAACAAGCTTCAACAAATTTAAGAAAATTGAAATCATATCAAGCATTTTCTCAGACCACAAGGGCTTAAAATTAGAAACCAACCTCAAGGAAAAACACAAAAACATTCAAACTCATGCAGACTGAATAGTATGCTATTAAACAATGAATTGGGTCAATACTGAGACAAAAGAAAAAATCAAAAGATTCCTGGAAACAAATGAAAATGAACATACAACAGCTCAAAACCTATGGGACACAGCAAAGGAAGTCTTGAGAGGGAAGTTTATAGTGATACAGGCCTACCTGAAAAAGATAGAAACATTTCAAGTAAACAAACTAACACAACATCTACAAGATCTAGAGAAACAACAACAAACAAAGCTCAGAGCAAGCAGAAGGAATGAAATAATCAAGATCAGAGCAGAATTGAATGACATAGAGACTAAAAGAACAATTCAAAGAATCAATAAATCCAGGAGCTGGTTCTTTGAAAAGATAAAAAAATCAATAAGCCTTTAAGCAGACTCATCAAGAAAAAAAGGGAGAGGATGCAAATAAATAAAATCAGAAATGAAAGAAGACAAATTACAACTGATACCACAGAAATACAAAGGATTGTAAGAAATTACTACGAACAACTATATGCCAAAAAATCTGAAAACCTGAGTGAAATGGACAAATTTCTAGAAAAATAGAATCTTCCAAAACTGAATGAAGAAGAAGCATAAAGCCTGAACAGACCGATAACAGTTGGTGAAATTGAAGCAGTAATCAAAAAACTCCGGGCGCACAAAAGCCCTGGACCAGATGGTTTCACAGGAGAATTCTACAACACATTTCAAGAAGACCTAACCCCTGTCCTTCTCAGACTATTCCAAAAAATCTGAGAAGAGGGAAGACTCCTGAACTCTTTTTATGAGGCCGGCATCATCCTAATCCCAAAACCAGATAAAGACACAATGAAGAAAGAAAACTACAGGCCAATATCACTGATGAATATAGATGCTAAAGTCCTTAACTAAATATTGACAAACCACATCCAGCAATACATTAAAAGATCATACAACATGATCAAGTGGGATTCATCCCAGGGATGCAAGGATAGTACAATATTTGTAATCAATAAACATAATACATCACGTAAACAAAAGGAAAGACAAAAATCACATGATCATATCAATGCATATGGAAAAAAGCATTTGATAAGGTACAGCACCGTTTATGATAAAAACATTCAGCAAAATGGGAATAAAGGGGGCACACCTCAACATAATAAAGGCTGTATATATCAATATTATACGGAATGGGTAAAAACCTAAAAGCTCTCCCAATAAGATTGAGCACAAGACAAGGATGTCTGCTTTCACCACTTCTATTCAACATAGTATTACAAGTCCTAGATACAGCCATCAGAGAAGAAAAATAAATGAGGATTCCAAAGTGGAAAGAAGGAAGTAAAACTGTCACTGTTTGCAGATGACATGATAGTGTACATAGAAAACCTGATAGACTCCACCAAAAAACTATTCGACCTCATAAGTGAATTTGGCAAAACAGCAGGATACAAAGTTAATATTCAGAAATTGCAGGCATTTTTGTACACCAACAATGAAATATCAGAACCAGAAATCAGGGAAAAAATCCCATTTACTATAGCAACAAGAAAAATGAAGTACCTTGGAATAAACTTAACCAAGGAGGTAAAAGACCTGTACACAGAAAACTATACAACTCTGAAGAAAGAAATTAAGGAAGACACAAATAAATGGAAGCATATTCCATGTTCATAGATTGGAAGAATTAACATCATCAAAATGTCCATACTACTCAAAGCAGTTTATAGATTCAACGCAATCCCTATTAAATTACCAATGTCATATTTCACAGATATAGAACAAACATTTCATAAATTTATATGGAACCATAAATGACCCCAAATAGCTGTAGCAACTTTGAGAAAGAAGAACAAAGCAGGAGGGATCACAATACCTGACATCAAACTATATTATCAGGCCACTGTAATCAAAACAGTCTGGCATTGGCATAAGAACAGACATATAGATCAATGGAACAGAATAGAGAGCTCAAAAATAAACCCATGTCTCTATGGTCAATTAATATTCGACAAAGGCGGCAGAAGCATAAAATGGAGTAAAAATAGCCTCTTCAACAAACAGTGTTGAGAGATCTGGACAACTACATGCAAAAAAATGAAATTCGACCACCAACTTACACCACACACAAAAATCAACTCAAGATGGATAAAAGATTTAAATCTAAGTCATGACACCATAAAAGTCCTAGAGGAGAACATAGGCAGGAAAATCTCAGATATTCCATGCAGCAATATTTTCACCGATATGTCCCCTAGAGCAAGGGACATAAAGGAAAGAATAAACAAATGGGACTTCATAAAAATAAGAAGCTTCTGCATGTCTAAAGAAAACATCAGCAAAATGAAAAGGGAACCAACCGTATGGGAAAATATATTTGCCAATGATATCTCGGACAAGGGTTTGATCTCCAAATTACAAAAAGAACTAGCCATCAGAGAGATGCAAATTAAAAACCACAATGACATACCACATCACACCTGCCAGAATGGCCATCATAAACAAATCTACAAACAACAAGTGCTGGCAAAGATGTGGAGAAAAGGGAACCCTAGTGCACTGTTGGTGGGAATGCAGACTGGTGCAGCCACTGTGGAAAACAGTTTGGAATTTCCTCGCAAAACTAAAAATGGATCTGCCTTTTGACCCAACAATTCCACTGCTGGGATTATACCCTAAGAATCCTGAAACACCAATTCATAAGAACCTATGCATCCCAATGTTCATAGCTGCAAAATTTACTATAGCCAAGAATTGGAAGCAACCTAAGTGCCCATCAGGAAATGAGTAGATCAAAAAACAGTGGTACATTTACACAATGGAATACTATGCAGCAGAAAGGAAGAAGGAGCCACTACCCTTCGCAACAGCATGGATGGAACTGGACAGCAATATGCTAAGTGAAATAAGCCAGGCGGTGAAAGACAGATACCACATGATCTCACCTATAAGTGGCACCTAATCAACAAAATAAACAAGCAAGCAAAACATAACCAGCAACATTGAAATAAAAAACAAACTGA
>PVJD01011493.1:0-45880 GCA_004026545.1 Mormoops blainvillei
AGCCCACTCTGCCCCTGCCTTTGCTGGAGCCCAGGGTAAGTGGCTGCAGATGAAAATTTATGCGTTGGCCCTTTAAACGGCTCTTTGTCTCCAGCCGCCCGTCTCTGGCAGAGAGCAGCCCTGCCGCTTTTCGCAGCTGGCTGTTACCTGTGTACTTTTTGGGCTCTGGTGCTGTAGGCTGGGATCCCCGCTTATTGCTTAGGTTCCGCTCGTCTCAGGGGGATCCAGCTGGCTGCTTCAATATCCCTGTGGTGCTGCCACCTGAGGGTGCCCAGCCAGCCTTCTCAAGTGTCTCTGCCCCACTCCTTACCAGTTGGGCTGTGCTGAACTGATTCTTCTGTCTGTCCCAGGTTATAAGGCTTCTCTTTCACTGTTGTTCAGCTGTTTGTTCCTGGTGATTTCTCCACAATTTAGTTGTAATTCCAGATTGGTCCTGGGAGGAGGTCAGTGTGACTTCCATTCACTCCTCTGCCATCTTGATCCCTCCTGTGTGGTCTTAATTAACGCTAGTTTATTCCACTCTCCTAGCCCTGAGCTGTAACTGAAGAAATAGTAAGTAACAAAGACTGGGAGCTAACATGTATTTAGCTCTTAGTATGTGGCCGGCACTGTCTTAGTGATTGACAAATGTGCGCTTATTTAATCTGCCCAACAACCTCTACAGTGGTATTTCTATTAGCCCCACTACACAGGTGAGGTAACTGGGAGGACGAAAGGATGACTAATCGGTATGAGGTTATACAGCTAGGGGACAACAGACCTGGTGTTTGAAGTTACGCACTTGGCTCCTGAGTCCATGCTCACTACCATCATGCTGTTCTGCAAATTAGAGCCATCACTGAACACCCTTAAGGCTGCATGCAGGCCCAGGTTACAGATCAGGCAACTGGTGTCAAATAGTGATAGAGCCTGAAAATAAACACAACATAAAGACAAAGACATCTCTTCCTTTGGAGCCTAAGGTTTTTATATACACTTGACTCTTATGCAGACGGGTGGACAAAAGTAGGCTTAGAGTTGTGAGTATGCAAAACACAGAGTTTATTCATGTATTAGTATTTAAATTATTATATTATTTACATGTATTTCCAGCTATAAACCTACTTTTGCCCACACAGATTTATTTTTTATTTATTTTTTACTTTGTTATTATAGAGAATTTCAAACTTATACAAAAAAGACAAACCAGTGCAATGACTCCCCATGAACCCATCTCCCAGCTTCAGCAACGATCAGCTAACTCATAGCCAGTCTTGCTTCACCTGCATCCTCACCACTTTCCCCTCCTGTGCTATTTATAAGCACATCCCTGACACATCTCATTTCATCCCCAGGTATTTCAAGATGAATCTCTAAGAGATGAAGACACCATTATTCTACATTAACATTAACAGTTATCCTTTAATACCATTAAATACCCACTCAGTGTTATTTCCAGTTGTCTCATTAACCTCATGTTTTCTTAAAATAGTTTTTTTATTGACATCCATGTTTTACAAAACAGACATTTCTTCTGAGCCTTTTTCATTTATAGTTAACCCCTCTACCCTTTAGTTCCTTGAAATTTAGTTGTTGAAGGAAGCAGACCATTTGTCCTGTGGAGTTTCCCGCTCGAGTTTGCAGACTGCATCCCTATAATGTCCCTTTATGTGTTCTTCTATCCTTTGTATTGCTCATCAGTGGGAACTGGGATCCAGAGGCCTGATCAATTTCAGATTCGGACTTCTTATTTTTGGCAAGACTATTTTGTCGTGTATTCTTCCATCCCAAAGTAGATAATGTCTTTTGGGGCTGTGAAGAATTCAATTCCATTAATTAATTAAAGGTTGCAGAATAGTCACTTTTTTTATTCCTAACTAGAATACTTCTAATAATAAAAACTGCCCCTCATATACCATTCCATTAGCCCTCACTACAGTTTATATAAGAAAAGCAAGCTAAAGATCGGGTTGGCCAACAAGCCTGTTCAGTTTTTTCCATAAAATAAAGGACACATTTTTCATTTTCACCAATAGCTTTATTTATTTATTTTTTTTATTGTTGTTCAAGCACAGTTGTCTCCAGTTTCACCTCGCCACCCTCCGCCAACCAATAACTTTATTGATTTGTATAGTTTGAGTACGTTGGCTATCTTCCATGTGGTATAACGTTGATTGTTCTCAGTTAATGTCTCAATTTGATCGCTATCAACTTCAACCGGTCACCCAATCATGTGGCACTACTAACGCTATCTTACGGGAAAAAATAAACGAACTTTTTGGCCAACCTAATACTAAACTCTTCCTTAATTACCATTTTTCAAAATAATAACTTAGTTCACTTGCAACCTCCTACAGTGACCAATTTGTTTTCTTTATAGTGCCATTATGAATGCACAAATTTAAACATATTTGATGTTGCATTGCAGTATTATTATTGATGTTCAGATTGTCCCATCTTGGCAAGTGGGTGCTTCCTCAGGCTACAGCTAAGCCCTGTTGCCATGACCCTCAAAGTCTTTGATAACTTCTCTCTATTTGATATCATGAGATGTTTCAGATTCATTTTGTATTGTTTTCTGGCGCAGTTGTGGAATCGGCCCATTCTCTAAGAATCCCTGGGTTTTATTTTTTTGTTGTTGTTGTCTGGGCAACAGGGATGTCCTGGGTTGGTCACTGGTCTGAGGCCTTTACAGTGGAAGAGCTAGAAAATACAAACCTATAAAATACTTCCCAACCCATGAGCTCCTAATGCTACTTTTCCAGGACTGCAGGTGTTCACTTAGCTTCGTCTGTCTCCCACTTCTATCCCCTTTCTTCCACATGGACAGTCCTGGTTTTCAGAACATCAGGAATGATAGAATATCACTAGTAACCTGTTTGCTTTATTCTACATTGTATACCTGATGACCTCGTAATAACAATACCAACACTCTCAAAAAAATAACTGTATAATACCAAGTGTTGAAAACTGTTAAAAACAATTTTTTGCAGTTATTTTGTCTTAAGCTACAGATTTTTGGTAATAATGACATGTTGGTTCTTGGAGTGTGATGACTGCCCCACCTGGTGTAGGATGTCCGTCGTGAGGGACACTGTGCTTGTGTGGATGTGGGTAGGAAGTACGTGAGAACTCAATTTTGCTGTGAACATAAAACTACTCTAAACAAGAAAGTCTAATTTTTAAATTTTCATAGTTCCAAGCTCAGATATGCCAGAACAAGAAGGCGCACTTAAAGAAGCCCGGCTTCCATGCTTGTCCCCTCTGGTTTTCCTCCTATGTAAAGAAAACTGGTCGTAAGCATCTTGGACTGTGCCCTGTGTTTCAGTGTGACACACATGCGTATTATTCCCACTCAGTGATGTCTCTGGGAATTTCTCTATAATTGTGTGTGGAACTTTCCATTTGAAGACTTGTGCTTGTTACTTGGGAAGCACAGCAGTTAATTTAATTGTTGAAATACTGTCTCATTTTTCAGAGCGATAAAAGCTAATAGCACATTTTCAAATAAACAGGCTCCACTTAAGCAATGGTCATTCATAATCGTCCTCTTTGCTTACTCTCTCTGTGGCTTTCAGTCTCTAAGCTCTCGTCCATCCTGGGCGGAACCAAAACGCCTGTCTTTTCAATTAGTGTTGGACCTTTGCTACCATCCCGATGTGCACTGAGCAATCAGCCACTCGTCCAGCCCCATTTAAAGCCCTCACACACCTACTAGTTCCCACGGATAATGGGAGCAAAGTCCCCTCATAAAGAAAGGAACACGTTCTGTTGATTTAGATGAATTGCCCTCTTGCCCCTTGAGGAAGAGCTCCATTGCTGAGCAGGGGTGAATGGAACTCTTTCCAGCAGGTGGTCTCACATCTGTCCTCATCATGGAGCACTTGTGCGGGGAGAACTGGCAACCCCTCCCCGACACTCCCACTCAGTCGCACTGCGCACCAGGGTCCCTTTGAGGGTGCAAATGCCACTGTGCTCTGCCTTTGCTGGGGTGGGGGATGGTGCAGCTGCATGTAGCTGTTGTGAAGAAGGTTGATATGTGACCTTATATCTTTAGAAGAAAATAAGAAGCCAGCTCTGGGGCCATCTTTCCCAGGCTTAGTGGCATGTTTGTTTTCAAACTAAGAGGTTTTGATATGGGCTTTTGATCATAGAAACCTGGACTTTGGGGGGTCTTTGAAAGTCACCTAATCTCGTGGTTCGCAACTGGGAATGATTTTGCCCCCATGGGACAATTGGCAATGTTTGGAGACATTTTTTGGTTGTCATAGTTGGGGGTATGGGTGCTGCTAGATTCTAGCAGGTAGACGCCATGGATGCTTCTGATGGTCTTTAGTATAGGGAAAACACCCACAACAAGCGACTGCCGGGCCCAGAGTGTCCACAGTGCCAGAGCTGAGAGGCCTTGATCCGATTAATCCCTCCTTGGTCAGGATGTGGTCTGCAGGCCAGCAGCCTCAAGCAGACAAGTGCGCAAGCTTGTTAAATACAGGGTCTTGGCCTCTACCCAAGACCAACTGAATCAGAATCTACATTTCAACATGACTCTCAGTGATTTATCACCTATTAAGGTTTGGGAATCACCGCTCAAAGTGATCTCCAATCTCCAACCCAATGCCAACAGGGGCCTGATAGCAAAAGTCAAATCTCCCTCCAAAATGTAGTACTCAACAGAAGTTTTGCCTAAATAGCCAGCTCTTTTAATAAATTCAAGATATTTTTAAGGAATGATTTAGCCTAATGAAGTTCTATAAATATATACTATATAATGTGTAAAGACAGATGCCACCATAATTTTGATTTTTAATCTCAAAATAAGAAGATTCCACAAACCTTTCAGTTGCATTATCCAGTATTGTGGATCCCTTAAGGCTCTTAAGGGATCTTGGTCTCCCTTAAGGCTCTTGGTCAGAGTATCTGATGGTCAGTTATAGAGGTGCAGTTCTGAAACCCTCCGCCCGCCCACCCCACCCCCAGTTATTTACTGTGTATCAGAATAACCTGCCCAGAAAGTGAGCTTCACGAGAAAGTTGTCCAAACACAGTGCTAGGCATTTAGTAAATATGGTCTTCCCTCAGTGTCTGTAGGGACTTGGTTCCAGTAACCCCACAGGCACCAAGTCCTGCAGGTACTCAAGTGCCTTATGTAAAATGCCATAGTAGTTGCATGTAACCTATGCACATCCTCCTGTACACTTTAAATCATCTCTAGATTACCTGTAATACCTAATACAATGTAAATGCTGTATAAATAATTGTTATACTATATTGTTTAGGGAACAAGGACAAGAAAATAGTCTACATTGTTAAGTACAGATGCAACTAACAACCATCGTAGGCCTACGTAGTACATCAGCAACAATGCAACTTTTTTTCTGAACATTTTTGATCCATGGTTGGTTGAGTCTGTGGATGTGAAACCCATAGATAAAGAGGACTGACTGTATTTCATATGCTGGAATAATAGAATTGAGAGAAGTATGGAGAGGGAGTGAGGGAGGGAAGGAGAGAGGGAGGGGAGGAGGGAGGAAGCAAAGGAGCGACAAGGGAGGGAGGGAAGAAGGAAGGAAGGGAAGCAACTACCTCCACCAGACATTCAGGACAAAGAATTTTAAGTCCAGGAGAATGAAACTCCCTAAAGTATAACCCTTATAGTGCTCATCTCCACCACTGAGAGGGTGCCTGAGGAAAGCAGTGAGACACCAGAGCCAGTTAACTTCCACCACTACCTCAGAATTGTTTCAGAATGTTCTTCTAGCTGAAAGTCATCAATTTGAAGTCTGCTTTCTCCTTCTCCACCCACAACAATGCATCACTTCTGAAATGATAATAACTGTGACTGGCCAAGAGTTCAAGAGCTAGTAAGAATTTGGACCTGGCCCCTGAGCTGTCTACCTGCTTTGGATTGCCCTTCCTTGCATGCCTGTAAGCAGAAATCCAAGGGCTGGTGTTCCGTTTCAGTAGAACTCTCACCACAATTATGCCTGTTACTGTGAGGATAAATCACCTGACCCAAGCATTTTGTGCTTATCTTGTTATTCTCCACCACTTTACAGTAAGCTCTACAACAGGAAAAGGAGGCTCAAAGTGTGTAGTGATTTGCTGGCAGAGTCAGGACCAAAACTCCAAGTCCCCTATGCCAGTGTTCCCTGAGCCACTACAAACAGCAGTGGCTGACAGAGCTGCTAAAGAGATAAGGCAAGAAAAGAGAGGTCTTTTTTATTAGTGTTAAGACTTTAATATGTTTAATTTATTTGTATTTCACATTGTTTTATAAATAACTTAAGGTAGAAAGTGGAAGGTGGTGAGAAAGAAGAAAACCAGGCCAGGAACATAAAATAAAGGCAAGAGTGGGACTGAGACAAAAGTGTATAATTAAAGACCTAGACATTTGCCCATAAGAAAGCACGCATTTGCCAGTGAAAAAGAAACTCAGTTTTCAATAGATGAGTAAAACAATTGCTGAAGGAAAACATAAGTGGTCCTGAAACTGAGCTAGGACATGAAATTCTCCTTAGGGTCCCCAAAGAAAGGACATTTTGACAAGGTTCCAGTAGACCTTGTATATCAAAAAGCCAACGGTAGCTTATGGAAGGGCAGTTCAATAAAATCAGCTCTACAAAGGGCATCACCACGTAATCCTGGCACATATCCCTGCAGGACTGGTTCATTTTAAAGGTAGACCTGAATCGCTAAAGATCTACCTCCAAACATGACCATTACCCACTCCCAGCATCCCGCCCTGGAGCCTCTTGACCAAGACTCTGCATCTCCCAATCACCAAGAACAGCTTTTCCTTAACTTTCTATCTTCCCAAGGACTCCAGTATCCTTCCTTCCCTGCCTCATCTGCATCAGAAACACAAGCATGGCTGGCATCCATGAGAGACTCTAGAGCAGGATGATGAGCTTTTCGGCCCTGGGGACAAGGGGCCTAGGCTTGAATTCTGACTCTGCCACTTCCTGACGCTGTGACTTGGAGCCACTTACTCATCTCTGCCTTAGTAAATGGAGGATAATAATGGCATCTTCCAACCAGATTTCCTGTGAAGGGTAAATGAGATTATCGAGTTATTCAACAAATATTTCTTGAGTTCCTATTATATACCAGGCATTATTTTAAGCCTTGCGATACATCAGGCCACAAAACTGATAAAGACCCCTGTCCTTATGGAACTTAACAGTTCTGTTATATGTGTGAAACAGTGTTTGGCATATAGTTAAGAAATGTTAGCTGCAGTGCTATTGAGAAGGAGTTAATGGTGGTAACAGGAAACATCTTTGTTTCAATCAGTGAAGTAACTAATGAGGATGAGTGGGTATCTGGAGAGGTAGCAAAAGCCTGATTCATACTCTCAAAGTTCACAATCCCCATGAGGAGACAAAGTCTGAGGAAAAGATGTTCCTCTCCTCTCTGCTCTTGGCAGCTATTAACCTATTTTCTATCTCTATGGACTTGCCTATTCTGGATATTTATATAAATCAATTAATACAATACGTGGTCTTTTGTGACCGGCTTTATCCACCTAGCATAATGTTTTCAGAGTTCATCCAATGTTGTAGCATGTGTCAATACTTCATTCCTTTTTATAGCTAAGTAATGTAGATAGACCACATTTTGTTTATTTTTAATGAGGTGATGGACATGGGTTGTTTTACTTTTGGTCAATTGTGAATGATGCTACTCTGAATATTTGTGCACAAGTTTTTGTGCTTTCAGTTCTCTTGTGATTTACCTAGTAGTAGAATTGCTTGATACAAGGTTGAGTAGACATGCCTAGAGCAGAAATTCTTGCCTTTTTTTTTATCTTACAAGAAAGGTAATATACTAATATTCTAATATACTAATATATTAATTCATACTATATGAATATACTAATTCAACCACTTCATTTGTTACAGGTCTATTCAGGCTTTTTGTTTCTTCTTGAATCAGTTGGAGCAGTTTGTCTTTCTAGAAATCTGTCCCTTTCATTGATATTATCAAATTGGTTAGCATAAACCTGCTTATATTATTTCCATATAACCCTGTTAATTTCTGTAAGGTCCATAGTGACACTCTCTCTTTTATTCTTGATCATTGTAATTTGAGTTTCTCTCTTTCTTGGTCTTGCTAAAGATTTGTCTATTTTGTTATTTCTTTTTAAAGAACCAACTTTTTGTTTTACTTATTTTCTTTATTGTTTTTCTGTTCCTTATTTTATTTTTTTCCACTCTAGTTTTTATTATTTCCTTCCTTCCTCTTGCTTTGGATTCAGATTGGGCTTTTGTTTCTAATTTCTTAAGGTACAAGTTTATCAACTTGAAATCTGTTTGCATTTTTAATATAGAAATTCACAGCTATAAATTTTCATCTAAGAAATGCTTTACTTGCATCCCATAAATTTTAGCATGTTGTGTCCCCTGTGCCCTTGAAAAGAATTGATATTCTGCTTTGGTTATGTGTAGTGTTATTTGGATGTCAATTAAGTTTAATTGGTTGGCAGTGTTGTTCAAATCTTCTATGTCTTTACTAGCTTTCTTCTACAAGTGATTGAGAGTGGGATATTGAAGCCTTCAACAATAATTGTTGCATTATCTAATTCTTATTGATCTTTGTCAGTTTTTTCATATATTTTAGAACTCCATTATTATACATGTATACATTTATAATCATTATATGTTTCTAATGTATTGAACTTTTTATCAAAATAAAGTGTCTCTCTTTGTCTCTAGAAATAGTTCTTGTCATAAAGTTTATTTTGTCTAATATTTACATAGGCACTTGGGCTTCCTTATATTTTTCCATTTTCCAAAGCATATTTTGTTTTCTCTTTTTTACTTTGAAAATATTTGTGATTTTAATCTAAATGTGTCCCTTGTAGCCAAGATACAGAAGTATTCTGTTTTTTAAATTTAATCTGACAATATCTGGTCTTTGATTGGAGTGTTTAGTCAATTCCCACTAATGTGGTTATTGATATGCTTGTATTTCCATCTGCCATTTTGCTATTGGTTTTCTGTATATCTCATGTCCTTTATTGTTCCTCGTTCTAATCTATACTACTCTCATTCATTTTAAACAGCCAACATGGAGGTGTAGATAGATACACTTTGTTTCCTCACACAACCGAAGAAGGATAACAACCAATTTAAAAACAAAAAACAACCAGGACTGCCAGAAAAATCAAACTGTATGGAAGTCCAACAACCAAGGAGTTAAAAGAGAAACATTCATCCAGACTGGTAGGCGGGACAGAGATGGACAGCCAGAGTGGACAGAACACACAGCCAGGCGACGCCTGGAAGACCAGGCAGGTGAGGCTGCAGCTGGAAGACCTGGCAGTAACATATTCACATGCAGATACACCAGGAGGAACAATTGGGGTGAAAGACAGACTACACAACCCAAGGTTTCATTGTAGGGAAATAAAGCCTTAAAACCTATGGTTGTAAAACGCTGGGAGGGTTGCAGTGGTGGGATAAACTTCCAGTCTCACAGAAGAGTCTGTTGGAGGGACCCATGGGGTCCTAGAATGTACACAAACCCACCTACCTGGGAATCAACACCAGAAGGGCCCAATTCACTTGTGGGTAAGCGAGGGAAGTGACTGAAAGCGGGGCAAGAGCCAAGCAAACAGCGTTGTTCCCTTTCTGACCTCTCCTCCACATTCACCACTACAATGCAGCAAAGTGGGTTGCCCCACCCTGGTGAATACCTAAGGCTCCTACCCTTACAACATAACAAGTGTGCCAAGACAAAGAAATATAGCCCAAATGAAAGAACATATCAAAACTCAAGAAAAAGACCTAAGCAATGCAGAGACAGCCAACCTTTCAGATGCAGAGTTAAAAACATTGGTAATCAGGATGCTTACAGAAATGATTGAGTACAGTCGCAAAATAAAGGAAGAAGTGAAGGCTATACAAAATGAAATAAAGACAAACATATAGGGAACCAACAGTGAATGGAAGAAAACTGGGACTCAAATCAATGCTTTGGAACAGAAGGAAGAAATAAACATTCAACAAGAACAGATTGAAGAAACAAGAATTTAAAAAAACAAGGAGGGGCTTAGGAACCTCTGGGATAGCTCTAAATATGCCAACATCCAAATCATCAGAGTGCCAGAAGGAGAAGAGGAAGAGCAAGAAATTGAAAACTTATTTGAAAAAATAATGAAGGAAAACTTCCCCAATCCGGTGAAGAAAATAGACATGCAGGTCCAGGAATCTCAGAGAGTCCCAAAGAAGTTGGACCCAAGGAGGAACACACCAAGGCACCTCATCATTACATTACCCAAGATTAAAAATACGGATAGAATCTTAAAATCAATGAGAGAAAAGGAGAGAGTTACCTACAAAGGAGCTCCCATGAGACTCTCAGCTGATTTCTCAAAGGAAACTTTACAGGCAAGGAGGAGCTAGAAAGAAGTATTCAAAGTCATGAAAAGCAAGGACCTACATCCAAGATTATTCTATCTAGCAAAGCTATTATTTTGAATGGAAGGGCAGATAAAGTGCTTCCCAGATAAGGTTAAGTTAAAGAAGTTCATCAATACCAAGCCCTTATTATATGAAATGTTAAAGGGACTTATCTAAGAAAAAGAAGAAATCAAAACTGTGAACATTAAAATGACAACAAACTCACAACTATCAACAACTGAACCTAAAAACAGAAACCAAAACAACAAACTAAGCAAACAGCTAGAACAGGAACAGAATCACAGCAATGGAGATCACATGGAGGGTTATCGGTGGGGAGGGGGACCGGGGAGAGTAGGGGAAAAGGTACAGGGGATAAGAAGCTTAATTCATAGGTACAAAATAGATGGGTGGTGGTGATTAAGAATAGTATAGGAAATGGAGAAGCTAAAGAACTTATAGGTACAACCCATGGACGTGAACTAAAGCGGGGGGAAATGCTGGGGAGTGGAGGGTGCAGGATGGAGGGGGATGAAAAAATGGGACAACTATAATAGCATAATCAATAAAACATACCTAAGAAAAGAAAAACATGGCATATTATTTTTAGCTCCTGTTGATTTTTTAATTACATATTTTAAGTGATTTCCTAAGAGGTTGCTTCAGGAATTACAATAAGCACAATACAGACTTAATACCAGTAAAATATAGCAATTTTGCTCAAATACAGTTTCATTTCCTCCCCTCCTTTTTCCCATATGTTATTGGAAAAATACATTGACTCTATATATGTGACATATATATTACATCTATATATGTTACAAGCCTAACAACATGATGTTGTAGTTATTGATTTACATAATTTATGTTTTTAAAACAAATTGAGAGCAGAAGGTTACAGAAATCTACTTATACGGTCTTTTAGAGTTACTGATAAATTGACATTTCCTAGAACGCCTCATATCCTTTCCAGTTACCATCTGGTATTATTTTCTTTCAAGTGGAAAGGGCCTCCTTTAGTATTTCTCGTGAGGCAGGTCTGCTAATGACAAATTATCCCAGCCTTTGATCAACTGGGTATTTTCTAATGCCTTTTTTTTTAAAGAATAATTTTGCTAGATAAAGGAACCTCAAATATACTACTGAGCCTATCTAATTAGTTTTTAATTTTGGTTACTGTTCTTTCCAAGTATGTAATTTCCACTTGGTTCTTTTTTATGGTTTTAATTTCTTTGTTTTTTATTTTCTTATCTGTCCACATATTTCCCTTTAATTCTCTAAAGATGGTTTTCTTTAATTCTTTGGACACAATTATAATGGCTACAAAGTGTTTCCCTACAAAATCCAGTATCTAGGCCCATTCAGAGTTAGTTTCTATTGACTATGTTCTCTGGGCTATGGGGTCATGCTTTTGGGTTTCCTAGGCTGTCTCATACTTTTTTGCTGAAAATTGTACATTTTAGATAAAAAGTGTAGCAACTCTGAGTTCTAATTTTTATCCTGAGTCCCACATGTCACTTCTGTTTTTCTGGAATTGACTATTTTATATATTTTTAAAATTTATTGCCACATTCTTAGAGAACCCAAAATTTATTTTGGAATATTAAAATTCAAAAGAGTATAGGAAGGTAAAAATTTCTATTTTGAAAGAGTTTTATTATTTTCAAAAAGGTACTTTTTAAAAGGAGATTAGAAGATAAGTTATAGTGCAAATATATATAAACAGAAAAAATTCAACACCATCAATAACAAAATAACGAGTATACTTCTTTGTTTACTATTTTGGAAAGATAAGTAAGATAAACTTAAGTTTAAAAAAACAAGATGCAGAATGCTGTGTGTATAGTGTGCTCCCTTTTATATATATGCTACCATTGGCTTGTATGTACCTAAATTATCTCTGGAAGACAATTTGGATGTTGGGACAAGTGGGTAGCTGAGGAATGGGAGTGGGAGAAAGAATTTTTACTCTCCTATACTCTTGAATTTTAATATTTGAAAGGAAATTTTGGATAGGGCTTCTAACTTACAATAATGAACATTTAATAAGTACTCATAATGTGCAGGCATTTATTAACTCATTGAGTCCTCACAATAATCTAAAGCATAAGCATTATTTTAAGCCCCATTTTCCGAATGTGGAAACTGAGGCCAGAGACCACCACTAAGCTGGGTGTCTGAGATCCCAAAGCCAGTAAGTGGTAGAAATGGTTCTGGGGCCCAGGCTTTTAAGATTCCATCTGATATAGAGCTCAGCTTCCTCTTCTTATTTTTTAAAATCCTCACCCAATGATATGTTTATTGATTTTAGAGAGCGAGGAAGGGGGAGGGAGAGACATCAACGTGGAGAGAAACATCGATTGCCCCCTGCATGAACCCTGACTGGGGATCAAACCCACAACCTAAGCATGTGCCCTGACTAGGGACGGAATCCACAATGTAATGGCTCACAGGTCGATGCTTCAGCCAACTTAGCAACCCAACTGGGGCTCAGGTTCATCCTCTTCATATGCCACTCAGAATACAGAAAAGCTACTCATTAGTGTGCACGGCCCGTCCCACAAGACTAAATTTTAAGAGAGGAAGGGTTTCTCATTTTTAATATGACTCACATAATAGATACTCAGTAAATACTTTTTCCTTTTTTTATTTATTTTATTTTTATATATTTTTGTTGTATTTTTTCCATTACCATTTAACCCCCTTATGCTCAGTAAGTATTTTTGAACCAAATAATTAATTCTCCTCAGAATATATTCTTTTTGCACTGTGGTGTAAAATCTGTATTTCCTTGGGTCACTCTGAAAATGACATAAAACACATTTCAAAAGGTTAGAGACCCTATAGGATGGTTTAAGAGCTAGGAAGTTTAAAACAAAATGTTCTGATCTCTTATTAATCTCCGGCAGTTGTCTGACGTCCCTTGTTTCTACCTCTGAGCACACAGCCTTCTCAGAGGCGTGCCCCTAGGAAATGTAGCTTGTGCATAAGTAACTTGTGTTTATTCAACCTATGCTCAGGCACATTTGTGTACATGCAAAGGGTTAAAAGTCACCCAGTCTTTTTGGCCCCTACCCTCTTGTCCTGGCTGTTTCCTCAGAGGCTTCTCACCTGCCTATGCCCATCCCCTTCCCCTGCTCCCTGCCCCAGTGAGAGTCCAAAAGTCACAGGGCTTATCTACTGAAGCACAATGAACCATTACTCATCAATTCCAAGGTGCGTTTTCCCATTTAAACATCTCTAAAATCAGATGCCTCATTTAGTCAATGATAAGAAAGCCTTGTGTCATCATTTAACTGTAGTTTTTTTCTTTCTTACTAATCTATGCAGCTTCTCATAGCAGTTGGCATCTTAGATTTAGTGAAATACAGTTGGCAAAAGGGCAGGCAGAAGTTCAATTCTTCTGAAAACTGATGCTCAACTCAATTTAGATTCTACACTTGGGATTCTGGATATTACAGGGTCATTCCACTAAAAATAATTATTTAAAACAGTATGGCCCTGACTGGTGTGGCTCAGCTGGTTGGGCACTGTCCCACAAAGGAAAAGTCACCAGTTCGATTTCCAGTCAGGGCATATGCCTGGGTTGTAGGTTTGGTCCCCAGCTGGGGCACACACAGAGGGCAGTCAATCATTGTTTCTCTCTCACATGGATGTTTCTCTTCCTCTCTTTCTCCTTTCCTTCCGCTCTCTCTAAATATCAAAAATAAAAATAAAATAAAATTTAAAACGGTGCCTATGCCCTGGCTGGTGTGGCTCAGTGGATTGAGCGTCAGCCTGAGAACCAAAGGGTCTCTGGTTCAATTCCCCAGTCAGGGCACAAGCCAGGGTTCCAGGCCAGGTCCCCAGTGTGGGGTGCGCAAGAGGCAACCACACAGTGATGTTTCTCTCCCTCCCTATCTCTCTCCCTTCCTCTCTGTCTAAAAATAAAATAAATAAAAACTTTTTTTAAAAAATAGAAAATAAAACAGTACCTATACAGCTCTTGTTATATGCTATGCACTGAACATAGACTACCTCTCCTCTTTATAATAACCAGGAAAGGTAATTTTCTTTAATTATAGAAACTGAGAAACTGAGGGTTAGAGAGATCAAGTAACTGGGCCTTGCTTACATGCTCCCCTTCCAGCCAAATGTACCATCTATCTACCCTTCCCCTTCTTATTTAAAAACAGTTTTCTGAGGCTGAAGGGTACACGTGGATTCCTCCTGAAGTCCTCCCACCAGAGGCCTCCCTTCCTCAACCATAGTCACATGTTATTACAGCAAACAAGGACAGTTTACGAACTGTCTGTATGTTACCGGCATGAGAGCTCAATCTAAGGACACACGTAGCTGTAGCTACGTGCTTTGCACAAATCATTATAAAATACTGTGTGGGCTACATCTTCGGGTGAAGAGGAGAGCAGCAGGCTGGTGCAAGAACGGATGTCAGAGGATAAGGAGTAAGGAAGAAGCAGGCAGATGGCAGCAGCGCCGCGCCTGGCTGCAGAAGGATTCCAAGGTGAGTGAGGGGCGAACCACTGGCCAGTTCCCTATAAAATGCTGCACAGGCAGCTCCCATCAGTAGGTGCCCAGAACAATCTTGGAAATAGATCTCCGAAAATAGCAATGACATTAAATATTCTCCTTGTGTTTATGAGATTCTTTTTCACAGTCAATACATTTGGCTCATTACTTTCATACACTGCGGAGGGGAGAAAAGTATCTCTGGAAGACAATTTGGTAATGTGTTGAAAGAGAGACTAAAATTGTTTTCATACTCTTTGACCAAGAAACTCCAATTTCTATGAATTTATACAGGGAAAATTATTGGAGAGGCACACAACTACTTTGGTACTAGAGTCTTTATTGTAGTGTTGTTAAAATAGCCAACAAAAAAACCCCAGAAAAACCAACTTAAAGGCTCAAATACAAGGGAAAAACATTTTATTTATGGTACCTATTTACAATGAAATACAGCCATTAAAAAAATTATTATAAGACTACTTAGCGACATGGGAAGATGTCCAGGAGATAAGGTTGAGTGCAAATAGGTTATAAGCAACATGTATGACATGATCCAGTATTGCCAAGTTTATTAATTTATGTATAAAGAAAAAGTCCACAAGGAAGGGCAATAAAATATCAGTATTAGCTATATCTAGATTTTTTCGATACGCCTTTCAAAACTTTCCAACAAATTTTATAGTGAAAGTGTATTACTTTCACACTCAGAGGAGGTAAAAAAAGATCTAAAAAATTGTCCGCTTGATTTTCTTATCTTCGGAAAGGATGGTAGCTCTTCTCTGTTAGTAGGTTTAGAGAAATTATTTATGACTAAAAGAGTATTTCCCATCCCTGGCCGGTGTGGCTCAATTGGCTGGAGAGTTGTCCCATACACCAAAAGTTCGCCAATTCAATTCCTAGTCAGGGCACATACCTGGCTCGATCCCTAGTTGGGGCATGTGTAGGAGGCAACTGATTAATGTTTCTCTCTCTCCCTTCCCCTCTCTTTCAAATGAAAAATTTTTAAAAAATAAACCTTTAAAAAAAGAGAGAGAATTTCCCAGTATATTTACTACTGAGAGCAATCATTACTTACTAAATACACTGGGGTCGGAGGGGTTAATGCTTGTCTAATCTCTGCAGATTCAGTTTGTTCTCATTGATAGTAACACAGTAGGGTCTTAAGACACAATCTCCTGGACAACTAGAAATGAGTATTATATGCTCTGTTTTACAGATAAGAAAACTTCTGTACAAAGAATTATTGGTACTTTTTTTCCCCCTCTGGACATACCAACTCAATAAAATTGGTAAACTTATTCTTTGAGTTTCTGGCCACTGTGTTGACCTTGTTGCTTGTCTGTAGGCTATTAGAGAGTAGAGTCCCCAAAGTGACATAATACTCTACTATTTGTCCCAGAAAATCTTATTTTCAGAGATCAATAAAACATTAAGTTAATTAAAGCTGTTTTTCTTGTCTAATCATAGACTCTTGCTTTCAAAGGGAAAGTATGCCTTATGGTTTTATATTGTCCCCACTGAAGTGATACACTTCACCTTGCTCATAAAATATTTTCCAGGGAATATTGTTCCCATAAACCCTACAGGAGCTATGAATGAATGAAATGTATTCACCAAAAGCTAACTGGGAAATTTTGACAAAGGGACCAAGGGTGAGTACTGAATATATTTAAAAATAAAGATGAGACTAAAACACATGTGAGAACACATGTGACAGGTCATAATTTACATGTTTAAGGCTTTGAGAAGCTAAAAAAGGACACAACAGATAAAACTCATTGGGGAAAGAGGGTTAGGGGTGGAGAGTAGAGTAGGTTTGTTGATTGCCTTATCTGTACTTGACAGTCAAAAATATTCCTTAAAACTTACAAATCAAGTTAACAGGAGTATATGTATCAGTACAAACACAAACACCAAGAAAGAGAACATCCTTAAGTTGGGTGGTGAAGAAGAGGAAAAGGTCCCCAGCTGGTATAGCTCAATAGATTGAGTGTTGGCCTCAAAAGGTTGCTAGTTTGATTCCCAGTCAGGGCACATGCCTGGGTTGCAGGCCAGGTCCCCAGCAGGGGGTGTGTGAGAGGCAACCACACATTGGTGTTCTCTACCTCTCTTTCTCCCTCCTTTCCCCTCTGTCTAAAAATAAACAAAATCTTTAAAAAAAAAAAAAACAGAGGAAAAGAATACAAGAGGAAGACAAACATTTTAATGTTATTTCTCATAGCAGAGAATAATTGATAATATCAAAAGAAATAGGTAATTAAGGTTGTTATATAAGATTATAATTATAAACTGATCACTTGGGCAAAAATACAAATCTCCCTCCCTAAATATCAGGAAAAACTAAGTCCACAAAATACAAAGAACTAAAATTCATCAAACTGCATACTTAGAAAGGACGGATTCTATGTTACATAAATTATATCTCTATAAAGCTATTAAAACTGCAAAGAAAATGACCACATAAGGAAAAGCTTTCTTAAATTATTGAAAACATAAAATATGAAATAAAATAATATGACAATTAAACCAAACATTTGTAAATGGATTAACTCACCTATTACATAAGAGTTGCAGACTGGCTCATAAAGGGAATCTCAGCTCTGTGATGTTTGAAAGAGACACATCTAAAAGTAATTTAGAAAGATTGAAAATAAAAGTAAACAAAGTTTCTCTCTTAATTCCAGTTTCTATTAAATGATCCTCATCTATCACAACTCAACAAATGTAGCCATCTGCTAGAATAGTGACTAACATTTGATGGTTATTTTACAGAGCACTTTCATATATACTGTCTTAATTAAACCTCTGTTAAGTTCATGAGAAAGATAATTTTATTACTCTTTTACAAAAAGGGAACCCACATACGAAACTTGAAAGTGATTTACCCAACTTCATGTAGCTATCATTTGATTACACGGTAGTCAGTCCTCGGTTTTCAAATTTACTCATCCCATGCCATTTCGTCCACAGTGTTTCCTCAGGAAGAATGCTGTGAGGGCAGGTCATAGGTATACTCACACAAAGCATCCTCTCAACATAATAAAAATTGCTTTCAATTTTGGGTGCTTCCTTATTTTATGAGATTCCCAGGACTAGACATTTTATATGCTATTCACTTAATTCCTACAACATCACCGCGAGTTAAGTATCAGTAGCTGCATTTTTACATTTGTGTTAAGTAAACTAGCCAGCACACACAAGATAAGCAACAAATTGAGATCCCAAATCAGGTATGTCTCACTCCAGAGCTTGAGGTATTTCCACTGAGTTGCTAACCGTGATATTTGTAAAGGTTGGGTCTGGGGGGGTATAAAGAACTTAAAGTGAACCCTCAATCCTTAAACATTTTTTATACGTTGTGTTTTGTAAGTGAAGTCTGATGGGACACTGGAGCGCGAGCATGAGCAGTGGAGATACACTCACAAGCATTGTCTGCTGCGGTCCCGTACCGCGGCATGGGCCCATGAGGTTCCAGTGGAGCTGTGATGCGTGGGAGTTCAGCAGGAGCGAGCAGGGGTGCTGACAGCCTGCCGAAGCCACCCTTTCCATTCCAGCCGGAACTTGCTTCTCTTGCAGAAAGAAGGCAATGATGCTCTAAGAAACACAACCAAGGAACTCTATCATATCCTTTCTTTATTTGTGTTCGTATTCCCTGTGTTAGCCAATGACTTATACCGAAAATGATAACACAGAAGGAAAAAGGAGGATAGGGCAACTCATAGTTCCTTTTCCTCATCAGTAAACCAAAGTTTGAGCGTGTTGGTGGAATGTGCGCGTAGCAAGAATTGAAATAAAAACAGTAAGTTAGTTTCAGTTCTGGTGAGAACAAAATACATATGCATGTATGAGCTATGAGTAATTTTGCATGCATGTATGAGTAATTTTGATGATTTTGCATGTGAGTTAAATGTAGTTATACTTGCATTTAAACTGGCACCACATAATATAAAGACGAACAATAAAATTCATGCCAATAATTTACATTTTTCTTAAAATGACATGAAATAGCAAATGAACAGTGTGACAAGTCAAGTGACAAACTCTCCTGCTTTTTGAACAAGGGCCCTGTGTTTTTATTTTGCACAAAGCCCTAATCCCCAAATTAAGTAGCTGACCATCAATGAAATACACACACACACACACACACACACACAAATGTGTAAACATGAGCTTTTCCAACAACTGTCCAGTTTACCAGTACGTTTATATTGTACATATTTGGGGATTTGAAATTTCTGTAACATCTCTAATTTCAAAGAAAGATCAATCCCCAATGCTCATCAGTTCAACTCAATTCCACAGTCACACAATTTTGCACCTAGGATGATTTTTCCTTGCCACTGACTAACTCAGAGACCATATCCATCATGCCAAATGTGGCAATCTCTGTCATGTTTCACTGAGGTGACATCTTAGTTGTTGTATGTCCTGCCAATGACCTTGCCCAAAGAAGGTGAAGGTCTTAGAGGCTGACCAACAGTAAAAATATAGAACAGTAGGTATGGTAGTTGACCAGTGGCCTTCCCAAAGAGAGCTCCTAATCCCTGGACCTTGTAAATGTTAATTATATGGAAACAGGGTTCTTGTGGATGTGATTAAGATGGGCCTAGTTTACAAGAGTAAACCCAAAATGCAATCACAGGTATCCTTATGAAAAGGCGGCAGAGGGGGGCTTGAGGACACACAGAAGAGGAGATGATATGAAAACAGAGGCAGAGATTGATGAGTTCACAAGCCAAGGAATGCAGCCCTCAGAGTTAGAAGAGAAAGGAAGAGTTCTGCCCTAGAGCCTCCAGGGTAACGGCCCTATTGACACTTTGATTTCAAACTTCTATTCTCCAGAACAGTGAGATAATAAATTTCTATTGTTTTAAGCTGCCAAGTTTTGGTAATAAACTCACTCCTCAAAGAAAAACGAGACCAAAAAAAAAAAGAAAACAAAACAAAACCAAGCCTATCTCTTAAGGTAGAAAATTGAGACTGTAATAGCATTTTCTCACACACAGAAGTGTTAAAGGAAATTATTTTAGGCCTTAAGAAGACTGAAAAACTCAGTTAAAATAGTCTTGTCTCCTCTCTTCTTGTTCATCAAGTCCATGGACCACATGTAGCACAAGCTGAGAATCAAAGCACAATTTTATGCAGTCATATTAATCTATCCTTGATAGCTTGTCATCACAAAGAAAAGCTCAAATCATTTGTTAAAGCACATTAATATTTTGGAAGGACATAGCTTTTATAAAGAACACATTTTCATAAATAATCCTGTGATGTGAGACTCATATAATTATTAGCCAGAAATGTGTATTGTGATCCTCGTAACAAAATAACACCACCTCTCACATTACTCATTTGCTCTCACATTACTCATCTGCAACCTTGCTCCTGTTAAACTTGCTTTCTTCTATGCAAGCAGGTTTCTCCCTGCCTGACACATAGCTCTGCAGCTGTGGGAAGCTGATTCATACTGCAATTGTGAGTGCTTTATACCCTTGTTAGGCTCATATCATTCATCCTCTGTTTTCTTTGTTCAAGAAATAATTTACACAGTATAGTCTGAGCAGATTTTAGAGAACAATAGTGAGTATAGTAGGTCTTTATAGATACTTGTAGAATTTAATAAGAAAAATAGATTTTATATCATTTGAAACAAAAAGGAAACAAAAACATGATCTTAAGATAATTGGAAATGTAAAAACTATGTTATTATTATTTATAATGATATAAGTCAGCTCTCTGGGTGAAAATAAAACAGTCCTAGTTAGTTGAATTTGCCAGTAATTTGCCAGTTTCTTAGGTGTAAATACTCCTGTCGTTGCCGATATCAAGCTACCTATCTGAAGTCTAGAACTGGGAAGAGAGGTGCACTATCAGCTCAGGGTAAGCTACCCCAGTGCACCACTGCTCCCTACACTGCAGCGCTGCCACCATTAGCCTCTCCATTCAGAGGAAAGGCCCATTGAGTACATCGATCTACCTGCCCAAGTACAGGGGAAACCCATGCCAGCTGCCTGCAAAAGTCTATATATTCCTTCATTCTTTAAAGGGAGAAACAAAGAAGGCTCACCAAACTGAGGAGGAAACCCACCAGCTTAAAGGAGGAGCCCACGGATGAGTGAACAAGGCCCCGGAGGGGGACTGAGACAATTTAGGAACAAGAAGGGATTTTATTTTGAAATTGTAATTTGTGTCCTCAGGGAGATTCAAGAAAATACTCCAAAAAATAAAATAAAGATTAAATATTTTTTAAATGGCACCTAAAAAAAAAATTCCACCTTTAAATGTAATAAAAAGAGCTCTTAGAAATTAAAAATATTTACATGGTCTCCATGCTGATCAGTGTTGGACATTTCAGAGCAGCTGAGCCTCAGCCTGTCCACCTCGCACCGTCCCCCGTGAAGAGCCTAAGCTGGCCGTCCAGGTAGGGACTCGGGCCCAGCCCGGCCAGGTGTCTATGTCCCTCTGTCTCATAGCCACGCCCAACAACAGGACTGCTAATTCACCAGCTGCTGTCTGAACAGATTTAAGAACAAGGGGAAAGACAGTGAAGAAGTGAGGCTGTCGCTAAATAAAAGTTAATATGGAGCTAAGAAAAGCTAAGAAGGATGAACAGATGCTGAAAAGGAAAAACGTAAGCTCATTTTCTGATGATGCTACTTTTCCACTGCAGGAAAACTGCAACAACCAGGGCACTATAAATTGGTCTGTTGAGGACATTGTCAAAGACATAAATAGCAACAATTTGGAAAGCCAGTTCCAAGCTACTCAGGCTGCAAGGAGACTGCTTTCTAGGGAAAAACAGCCAGCCATAGACAACATAATCTGGACTGGTTTGATTCCAAAATTTGTGGCCTTATGGGGCAGAACTGATTGTAGACCCATTCAGTTTGAATCTGCCTGAGTCACCACTAACATTGCTTCCTGGACATCAGAACAGATTAAGGCTGTAGCAGATGGTGGTGCTATCCCAGCATTTGTTTCTCTGTTGGCATTTCCAATGCTCACATCAGTAAGGAAGCCGAATGGGCTCTAGGAAACATTGCAGGTGTTTTCCAAGACTTGGTTATCAAGTATAGTACAGTTGATCCACTGTTGGCTCTTCTTGCAGTTCCTGATATGTCATCTGTAGCATGTGGTTACTTACATAATCTTACCTGTACACCTTCAAACCTTTGTCACAACAAGAATCCCGCACCCCTGTTAGATGCTCTTGAGCAGATTCTTCCTACTTTCGTTCGTTTCCTGCATTGTGATGACCCAGAAGTATTAGCAGATAGCTGCGGAGCCACTCCTCCCTTACTGATGGTCCAAATGAACAGACTGTAATGGTTGTGAAAACAGGAGTTGTGCCCCAGCTTGTAGCTCCTGGGAGCCACTGAATTGCCAATTGTGGCTCCTGCACTAAGAGCCATAGGAAATATTGTCTCCAGGACCAATGAACAGATTCAGGTTGTAACAGATGCGGGAGCACTTGCTGTCTTCCCCAGCCTGCTAATAAACTCTTAAGACTAATATTCAGAAGGAAGCTACATGGACAATGTCAAACATCACAGCTGGCTGCCAGGACCAGATACTGCAATTTTAAATCATGGATTAGTCCCATTCCTCGATGCTGTTCTCAAGGCAGACTTTAAGACACAAAAGGAAGCTGTATGGGCTGTGACCAACTATACAAGTGGTGGAACAGTTGAACAGATTGTATACCTTGTTCACTGTGGCATAATAGAACCATTGGTGAACCTCTTAGCTGAAAGATACCACAGTTATTCTAGTTATTCTGGATGTCATTTCAAATATCTTCCAGGCTGCTGAGAAACTAGGTGAAACTAAGAAACTTAGTATAATGATTGAAGAATGTAGAGGTTTGGACAAAACTGAAGCTCTACAAAACTATGAAAATGAATCTGTATACAAAACTTCATTAAACTCGATTGAAAAGTATTTCTCTGTAGTAGAAGAGGAAGATCAAAATATTTTGCCAGAAACCACCGCTGACAGCTCTACATTCCAAGTTCAGGATGGCCCTCCTGGGACCTTTAACTTTTAGATTGTACAGCTGAGGCATAAAATGTTGTTTGTTGTGTACTATGCTTGGTATAAGTTTGTCTTACTGTTTCTCTACTAAGAACTCTTTTTAAATGTAGTTTGTTATTGTAGCACTTTTTACAATGAAACTATACTTGAACAGTTCCAAACTGTACATACTGTATGAAACTTCTCCTCTTAATGGGTTTCTTATTTCTATGTGGAATTTCGTATTTTATAGTGTCCTAATAAATAAAGATTAAGTTCCACCATAAAAAAAGAAATCAAAAATATTTTTGGCTAAATAAAATTTAAGGATTAAGAATAAAGAAATCTCCCATAATACTGAGCCAATATAATATAAAAAAATAATGTATTATATTTTATTGAATAAAAAATTTTTAATTACCACAATCTATCAAAATATATATAACTTAGATGTCATGTCTTCAAAATATTTTTATTTTAAAATAATTTTAGGCTTATGGAAAAATTGCCAAAATAGTACAGTTATTATATACTGTATACTATTGGCCCCATTTTCCCTAATGTTAACATCTTGTATAACCATGGCACAATGATCAAATCCAAAATATTAGCAATGATAGCAGACTATTAACTAAAACTATAGAACTTGTTTGAGTTTCACTGATTTTTTTTCACTGACATCCCTCTATCCCACATTGCATTGGTTTTCATATGTCTTCAATTTCTTCTAATCTGTGACAGTTCCTCAGTCTTCCTTGTCTTTCATAGCCTCCACATTTTTTAAGCATACTGGTCAGTTATTGTGTAGGATGTCACTCAGCTTGGGTTTGTCTACTGTTTTCTCATTACAAAGTTATGCATTTTGGGCAATAATTCTACAAAATGATATCCTGCCCATCTCAGTGCGTCATATTTGGGAGTACACATGTTGACATGTCTTCTTCTTGGTGAATGTTGACCCTGATCACTTGGTCAAGGTGGTATCTGTAGACTTTGTCCACAGTGAAGTTACTTGTTTTCCCTTTGTAATAAATATCCTCAGGAGACATTTTGAGACTAGATGCAATATCCTCTGGTCACTCATTACTACTGGTTATCCATTTCTTAACATTCCCAAAGTGTTTTTAGGGTGGCTAGGTAATGACTCCAATAATGACAAGGGATCTAACTTGTAAACATCCACATGATAATTTTTAATTATTCCCCAGTATTCCCCTTACTTCTTTCCTAATGAGATTTACACTCCCTATAATCACATGAGGAAAGAAATGAAGTGCACTGGTCCTCCACGTTTGAAGGCTTACATACACTTAGGACTTTTATACACGTAGAACAGTCGATGCTCAGGATGTTTTACATATTTGTTTGCTTTTTCTTTTGTTTGTTTTATTAATGCATATCATGTGAAATTTCATGGAGCCAAGAAGCTGGAGAAAGAAGCTGACAACTCTATAGTTTGTTACATCAGAGTTTAAAGAAACTTACAAAGAGGTTCATCTTGTGTGGTGGCAAGACCACGAGGATATCCCTGCACCACATGGCAGAAGCAAAAGGGTTACCTAGGACAGGCGGGCTGGACAGGGACACTGGGGCGTGAGCTGCCCCATTTTCAGGGGAAAATGCCTTTACGTCCTTTGCCAGGGCCAGGGCCTCTTCCAGGAACCGTCACACCTAAGGCACAGGGGAGAGGTCAGCCAGCCTCTGAGGGGATTCCGGGGAATCGATCTCTGTTCCTGTCCTGCCCAGATCTAGCTGGATCTAGCACGAGTGCCCAGCAGCAGTCAGGCGGGGTCAGGCAGCAGTCATGTCTTGGAATAGCGTCTCCTCTGCAATGCATTAATTGTGAATTTGGGGAATGGACTCCATGTTATCCAAATACGCTTTTTAAATCATGTGTGCCATACTGTTTCCCTCTTAAAAAAAACATGGTCGTATATTAGCAGTATTCAGTTAAATATGTTACCACCTTTAACCAATATTAAGAAATGATCAGTCACCATGGTAGAAACCAATATTCTTGTCTTATTACTGCCTGTGGTGGACAGCAAAACACCCTCTGCCTACACAAAGATGTCCAAGTGCAAATGCCCAGAATCTGAGTGAATATGCTACCTTAAATGACAAAAAGGACTTTACAGATATGATTGTAACAGGGTCCAGCCAGCGGTCCCGAAAGGGGGATTTGTAACAGTGTCCAGAATGTGGGGTGTCCAAGAAAAATATAGGATATTCTCCCTCCTGCATCCCAAGGCAGGCCACCATGGGGAAGGGAGACGCGGAGCAGGGACTGTCAGAGTTACTTTGCACATCAGCGACAGGCCAGCTTCAGACCTGCCAAGGAGCAAGGCCATTCAGAGTCATTTTGCATGTCAATAACAGCAAGATAGCTTCATACCTGATATGCAAAGATGGTTATTTTTGCATATCAACAACGCTAACCAGGAAGGTTTGCTTAACTCAAACCCAGGAGTTGACTGGGAAGGAGCTTCCACAGGTACAGAGCACCCATGCTTGAGAGCTGGAGATGGTTCTCCCCACACCACAGGGGAACAATGTGAAGACCACGTGGGAAGGAAAGGGGAGAAAGGACTCTGACTGGCGGACCATGACAAGGTGCCATGTGGTTTTGGATTAAGAACTGGGGATCGTGACAACACAGCAGATGGTGCTGGGAACCGCGAGAGGCCTGCGTAGCTGAGCTGGGGACTTCCATTCTTTTTCTTCTGAAGGACGGTACCCCTGACTGGTCTGACTGGGCAAGAGGGGAAATGCAGGACTGTGTGTGTTGTTGGATGTGTTAAAGGGATTTTGAGATTTAAGGGTGACATTTAGCCATTATTCAAAACCTGTATAACTTTTGATTAAATAGTTCCTTTCCTTTTCACCAAACTCTGGCACCGAGAGCCATAATTTCTAAGGGTGGTGGGCAAAGAACCTAGAACAGAGGGACCCCAAGGAAGGGGTGCTGTTGTTTCAGTTACAGTATCTGGGCTCCCCAAAATGGGTCCACATTCGGTAATGTGATTAAATTATAGATCTTAACATGGGGAGATTATCCTGGACTATCCAGGTTGACCAAGTGTAATCACAAGCGTCCTTATAAAGGGGAGGCAGGAGTGTCAAGAGGCAGAGAAGGAGATGTGACCAGGGAAGCAGGTATCAGAGAGAGAGAGAGAGATTTGAAGATGCTACCCTGTGGGCTTCAAGGATGGAGGAGAGGGCCACATGACAAGGAATGCAGGCACTCGTGAGAAGGTGAAAAAGACAAGGAAATGGATTCCACCGTAGGTCCTCAGGCAGGAACTCAGCTTTGCTAGTTGGGGAGGAAGAAAACTCCCTCTACCCTCCAGGGGGTTCTTCTGGCTGGTTTAATAATCAAATAGACATGAGGCAGATTAACAAGAGAAAAATACCGCATTTTGCCATGCATAAAGCATGCTTTTTTGCCCAAATTTTTGAGGGAAAAATAAGGATGTGCATTATACTGTGTTACTATATACCATGGGTATTATAATGGGTATGATAATCCTGTGCATAATGCACACAGAAGCGTGGGTGTGCATTAGGCACAGCAAAAGACAATAACCAAATTTAATACATAAATATATATATGGGAACCCCACATACATGAGAGAGTAAGAAACCACACCTACAGGAGAGGTTTAGAGAGAAAAAGGCAGGTTAAAGTATATAAGCCATTTCTGAACTAGGGATGAGGTAAATTGCCTGTAAGGCTTCCAAAAGTCATTGCAGCATGATAGGAAGAGCAGAACAGAAGTTTGCTCTCCCCTACAGATAAGTCAAAAGATGTTATCTCTGATAATTTCTTATTATGGGCAAGGCTCCTAATTTAAGTTCTTCTAGGTAGAGTTAAAGGGAGCAGAAACTATTCTGCTGAAGTTTCCTTAGGTTAAAACAATCCACATACCACAGAGGCACGTCTTGGGGTGGCTCGTGCTGAATGCCCACACCAACATAACACTTTTAGTCCCATAAGACCCATTTGGACTTCTGACCTCCAGAACTATAACAAATTCATGTTCTTTTAAGCCACTAAGTGTGTGGTAATTTGTTAGAGCAGCAATAGGAAACTAATACACTGCCTCAAAAAATTATCCTTTTTTATTTGCTAGTAATGTATATTTGAAAGATAAATTATATGATACATTATAGAAATACCTGGGTTTTTTACATCTGTGCCATCCATGACATTTAGAGAGATGATGTGTCTTTATTAATTCCAGAAATTAAAATTGAATAATTGTATATGAGTAAACCAGATGCCAGAAGTATTTATTTATCCACAGTAAATTCCCTAGACTCTGTCACTTATATTATTTCAAATTTGTAGTAATTGACTAGAGCAGGTCATTAAATAGATACACTTTGACAAATTCTGGTTTTGTGTAATTAAACATGAAGAGAATAAATGGGGCATTTGGGTCTGTATTTCTTATATCAAATGATAGATAAGTTGTAATATTATTGGCACATGAACCAATATGCATGAGACATGACCATTTTTATGCCTAGCAGTTTGAGATAATTTCTCAAAGCAACTACTAATGATTTTTTTTTTTAGAGCAAAAGCAGTGAAAAGAGCACACAGGAAATTAAAAAGATATCTGCTTTCTTTTTCATTTTTGATTATCCCAGGGATTTTATATTAATAATTGGGAGAAGTTTTCCAACACTTATAACTTCTAGAAAACTTCTAAAAAAACTTCTAGAAAAATACACTTTTCTAACACCTTCTGAAGCAGTGGCATTCCAGATAATGAAAAGCTACCAGCATCTACTGCTGATCTAGAAGGACTATATGTATATATATATATATATATATATACAATTCCTTGTACTGCTATCATATGAACTTCTTTTTAGTTTCTTCCAAGCACCTAAGGAAGGTAACCTTTATTTGTTATTTATGTTACTTGGTCTCTCAACATTTGGAGGTCAAGTATTATTTGATGGCCTTTATTTTCCAAAAAAAGTGATATGTTTTTATATCAAAAATAATTTGTGTTTGTTGTCACTGTTTTGTTTCTTTTTTTGCACTTTAGATGAGGACAGAGATTAGATTATTCAGCACCCTGGGTCAGTGCCCCCGCCCCCGCCCCCGACTTTCTCTCTTTGCTGGCCTGATGGCAGCGTATTTAAGTCACACATCTTCATCTCCCCGGGCTGTGCCCCTGTCCCTGTTTCCCATAACTTTCCACTTAGTGGCTGGCCAACCAGGCCATGTTGTTAAGGATGAAAAAAGAAGCCAAGGAGGAACTGTGACTTGAGCTACACCTCAGCCACTCCATCCAGTGTCACAAGGCAAGCCAGTCTTACATGTAGGAGGAGGTGGCCTATATTGTATAATTACCTAAATGCTGGGAAGAAACTTGCTTCTAAGAACATCTTCCCTTCTCTAATTTCACAGCTAGAGTTTCCTTTGTTTCATTAAATAGGTAGCTTCCCCCTCTCTGTTAAAATGTGAGTATTCAAAAAAAGTAACACTTTGCAGATTAGCAGGCATTTATTTCATAGTGTGCGTGAGTTACCAGATTCCTTCCTGAGCATAGATTTTGACGGAGAAAGAAAACATGAAAGCCTTGATGGCTAAGGAACAGGAGACATTTACGAAAGGAAATAATTCAGAAAGGGTAAGTTGTTCACAGAGAATCAGCATTTCATAGGTTATCCTAAAAATAAACCTTTTGTGCAAAGTATAATGATATATCCATTCTTTATCCTTCCTCATCTATGAATCTGGGATTCTGATTCTCCACCCTCCATGACCACCCTCTCCCTGCGCCTTTCACTCCCCTAACCTTTCCCCCACCCACCCAGTAAGGACATAACCTAGCAGTAACTCTGCCAACACCAATGGCCACTCTCATTACAGCTTGGGGATTTTGGAGGTGCTGGTAGGGAAACTCAAGAGTTAAAGATATTAGCTTCAATCATAGGTGATAGACTTAAACGGTTAATGCATGTGGAGAGCTGTTATTCCGGGAAATTGAATGCATGGCCTACATGACTCCAGGAGGTCTTGTGCTCCAGGGGGTCTGCAAGGGATGGAGATCATAGGGAGTCATCGTATTCCATGGAGGCAATGCCCCTGACTCGGATAAAGAATCGTTGATCAACAGATAAAAAAGTACCAGGAAAATTGCTGCCACAGTGCAATTCTTATCCAATTAGTCTTTTTTCCCAAACCCTTTACCTACCCTTTCTTTTCCTTATAAAAATTTGAAATTTTTTTAAGGAAAGTTTGAAATGAGATGTGTAAAATGGTTTTTGAGGTACGTAACCCACCGTCTTCTCAGATCACCAGCATCTGAATAAAGCACCCATAAAGACTCGATCCTTGTCTCTATGTATTTGTTCTGGTAGTGACAGGCAGCACAAACACAAACTTTTCTGGTTTCAGAAAAGCTTTGCTCTAAAGAAAACAGGCTGAAGAAATATTTCAAATGCTTCCACTAATACGAAAATAAATATGTTTAAATATTATGTAAATTATTAAGCCATATGTAAAGGTGTGTTAAAATAGTCAAAATAAATCACATTGCTTTATATATCCTAGGATGGCTATAATCAAAAAGATATAATAACAAGTGTTGGTGAGGATGTGGAGAAAGTAAAACATTCATACACTGCTTATGGGGTTGTCTAATAACATAGCTGTTTGGAAAACAGTCTGGCAATTCCTTAAATGATTTAATGTAGAGTTACCATATAACCCAGCAATTTTACTGAGGTATCTACAAAAAAGAAATGAAAACATATATTCACACAAAAATTTTGTGTATAAATTCTCATAGCAGCAAAAAAAACACCCTCACAATTACAAAAATGTGGCAGAACCCAGATGTCCATCAGATGGTGACTGGATAAAAAAGATTGGTATATCCATACAATGAAATATTATTTAACAATAAAAATGCAAAATACTCTGATGCATATTACAACATGGATGAACCTTGAAGACATTATGCTAAGTGAAAGCAACCAGCCACAGAGGACCACATATTGTATGATCCTATTTACATGAAATGTTCAGAATGGGGGCAAACTCTACAAGACAAAGAGCAAGAACAGCTGCCTAGGAGTATGGGAGGAGAGAGTGACTGCTGATGGCTGTGAGATTTCTTTACTAAGATGATGAAAATATTCTAAAATTGATTGTTGTGATGCCTGTCCCACTTTGAAAACTGTTGAATTTTACATTTTTAAAAAAGATTTTATTTTTAAACAGAGGAGAAAGAAGGGCGAAAAAGAGGGAGAGAAACATCAACGTGTGGTTGCCTTTTGTGCACCCCCTTCTGGGGACCTGGCTGGCAACCCAGGCATGTGCCCTGACTGGGGAATCAGACCGGCGACCCTTTGGTTCACAGTCTGATGCTCAGTCCACTGAACTATACCAGCTGGGACGAACTGTACATTTTAAATGGGTGAAATGTATGGTATGTGAATTATATCTCAATAAAGCTATTACAAGAAAAAAAAAGAGTAACATGACCATGGAGGCCAAAATCTCTCCATACACTATATTGAGAAATTCACAATCTATTTTATTGTCACTGGAGCTCAGTCAACCCAGAGATGCTGAATCCTGATACCCATCTTCTCTTCACCCCCAGGACCCCGATATTCCAGACAATCTCAGCAATCCAAGTGGCATCTAACCCAGGGTCCTGTGAACCATCACCACTCCAGCTCCAACAAATACCATGGACTGCTGATTTTATGGTTGTTGAAATTCAACTTGCAAGGTTTTTATGAAAGAAAACAAATTTTTATTTAGAATGGGCACATCCATGACTTCCGGCCAAGATGGAGGTGTAGGTAGGTACACTTTGCCTCCTCACACAACCAAAAGAAGGACGACAACAACTTTAAAAACAAAAAACAACTTCAGGACTGCCAGAAAACTAAACAGTATGGAAGTCTAACAACCAAGGAGTTAAAGAAGAAACATTCATCCAGACTGGTAGGAGGGGTGGAGACAGGCAGCCAGGATGGATAGGACACATAGCAAGGCAGTGGCTGGAGGACCAAGAGGGCAAGGTGGCGGCTGGTTGACTGACAGTCCCACATTTGCGTGCGGATAAACCAGGAGATACAAATGGGGAGCGAAACAGACTGTGCGACCCAGGGTTCCAGCACAGGAAAAGAAAGGCTCAAAACCTCTGGCAGTAAAAATCTGTGGGGGTTGTGGTGGTGAGAGAAACTCCCAGCCTCACAGGAGAGTTAGTTGGAGACACTCACAGGGTCCTAGCATGTACACAAACCCACCTACCTGGGAATCAGCACCAGAAGGGCCAAATTTGCTTGTAGGTAGCGAGAGAAGTGACTGAAAGCAGGGAGAGAGCAGAACAAGTGGCAAAGTTCCCTCTCAGACCCTGCCCCCACATGCAGCACCACAATGCAGATATGTGGGTTACCCCACCCTGGTGAATACTTAAGGCTCCACCCCTTACAATGTAACAGGAGCATCAAACAAAGAAATATAGCCCAAACAAAAGAACAGATCAAAGCTCCAGAAAAAGTACTAAGCGATGAGGAGATAACCAGCCTAACAGATGCAGAGTTCAAAACACTGGTTATCAGGGTGCTCACAGAAATGATTGAGTATGGTCACAAAAATAGAGGAAGAAGTGAAGGCTATGCAAAGTGAAATAAAGAAAAACATACAGGGAACCAACACTGAAGGGAAGGAAGACAGGACTCAAATCAACAATTTGGAGTAGGAGGAAGAAATAAACATTCAGCCAGTAGAGAATGAAGAAAGAAGAATTGTGAAAAATGAGGAGACGCTTAGGAACCTCCCAAACAATTTTAAATTTCCAACATCTAAATCATAGGTATGCCAGAAGGAGAAGAGGAAGAGCAAGACATTGAAAACTTACTTGAAAAAATAATGAAGGAGAACTACCCCAACCTGGAAAGAAAATGGACTGCCAGGAAGTCCAGGAAGCTCAGAGAGTCCCAAAGAAGTTGGACCTAAGGACAAACACACCAAGGCACAACATAATTACATTATCCAAGATTAAAGATAAAGAGACAATCTTAAAAGCAGCAAGAGAAGAGGGGACAGTTCCCTACAAAGGAGTTCCCATAAGACTATTAGCTGATTTCTCAAAAGAAACCTTACAGTCAAGGAGGGGCTGGAAAGAAGCACTCAAAGTCATGAAAGGCAAGGACCTACACCCAAGATGACTCTAACAAGCAAAGCTATCATTTAGAATGGAAGGGCAGATGAAGTGCTTCCCAGATAAGGTAAAGTTAAAGGAGTTCATCATCACCAAGCCCTTATTATATGAAATGTTAAAGGAACTTATCTAAGAAAAAGAAGAAGATCAAAACTATGAACACTAAAGTGACAACAAACAATTACCAAGAACTGAACATAAAAAACAAAAAATAGAAACAAGCTAAGCAAACAACTAGAACACAAACAGAATCACAGAAATGGAGATCACATGGAGGGTTATCAGTGGAGAGGGGGAAGGGGGAGGATGGGGGAAAAGGTACAGGGAATAAGAAGCATAAATGGTAGGTATAAAATAGACGGGGGGAAGTTAAGAAAAGCATAGGAAATGCAGAAGCCAAGGAACTTACATTTACGACGCATGGACTTGACCTAAGGAGAGGGAATGCTGGGGTAGGGAAAGAGGTGCTGAGGGGAGGAGTGCAGGGCAGAGGGGGATAAAGAGGAGGAAAAAAATGGGGCAACTGTAATAGCATAGTCAATAAAATATACTTTTAAAAAATAGAATGGCGACATCTCTATAAACTATACATATATATTTAATATATGCACATTACATATAATATGTGTAAGAGACTGAGCCACATCAACATAAGAACGATTCTGTCGGTTACACACAAATATTTGCTGAGCATTTTACTAAGTGCTAGACTCTCTACTCACAGCTGGTACAGACAGGAACAAGACAACATGAGCATTTCTAATAATGATTCAGATCTTAAACAATTACCTTCCAACAGTGACAATACTCCCTCTTCCCCACAATAAACCTAACAACACAATCAATTTCTACTTTAGAACCTTTGTGAAGAAAGTAAGCCCAGTTTTAGAGGCTAGATCTCTCTTTGACAAGAGAGGAAAATGAAACCCAGTGAAGGAAGGTGGCTTGCCCAAGGTTACACAGGGTGATGCCCGCAGCTCTCTTGAATTGACTGTGAGGCTCCTGAAATCATGTAAGTGTCTCACTCTCTGACCAATGGAAGATGCTCAGAAACGCTCTGTGTTGTTGTCATTGGCTTTTCTTTCTAATTAATATAATGAGTATTGCCAGCCCACCTCCCAACCCTACACTGGTATGTTGCTGAAAGCGTGTGTTCCCCACACCCCTCCCCACCCCTTCTCCAAGCTATGCCTTCACAACCAAGGCATCACACCCTGCACTGTGATTCTGTCATCCCCTTGCTTTAAGAAAGAGTCTGGTCAGATATAAATATATAGAGACAAAGTGATTTTGGAATGGTCTAAAGAAAGATGTATTAAGGAAGAGGAAATCTTATACACTTGTATGTGCTCCCCACATTGCCCAACAGGGAGCTGTGGCAGAATAGTTCTTAGCAGCCACGTGTAAGTCACTCGGATCCAGCAGAAACAGCATGGGTTGCAAAACCAGATAAGTACCTTTGAATCAGTTTGCGCCAATTTCTGATTCTCTTCTCCTGGACTCTGTTTCCCAAATGACCTTCAGTATATCTTCAGACCTCAAATTCTTCCTTTCACCATCCCAGGTCATTTCACAGAATCTTTCACTCTCTCAAAAAGATAGCAGTGAGACCCATTTTTTAAAAATTTATCTCTAAAGTTCTCCCATTAACCGTCGGCATCTCTGCTGTGATTCTAGTTGCTTTATTAAAAAGACTTCTACTCAATTTTCCTCTGAGGCCAAATTAAAAAGTCTTTACAGTCAAGGAATCTAAAGGACAGAGCTAGAGATAATGATACTCTATTACTCCAAAAAGTTCACAAGCCACCTTTCCAGTTAGCATTCTTACTGAAATAAACTCTATGAAACCTTTGTACCATTGCTTCAGTAAAAGAGATTATGAAACGTCTGGGTTCGAATGACCCTGAATGCAACCATTTTGTGCCAGTCTCATGGTTACCACTAACATTCACTTCTCCTCCAGGAGTTTTCATGAGGACAATCCTCTGAGGCCAAGTAACGGTTCTATGTACCCAGAACCAGCTTGCCAATTCTGCATATTCAAGTGCCACGTGTGGGGCGCTTCGGGGATGTGTGGTGGGTTCAGCGGCCCCACCCCACCACTACCCCAGATAAGTAAGTTCGCCTGGAACCTGTGAATATGCCCTTATTTGGAAAAAGACAGAATTAAGTTAAGGATCTTGAGAGGAGATCTTCCTAGATTAGGCTGGGCCCTGAATCTAATGACAAGTGCCTTTAGGAGACACAGAGGAGAACGGGAAGTGAAGACAGAGACTGAGATTGGAGTGATACTGCCACGAGCCAAGGGTACCTAGAACCACCAGAAGGTGGAAGAGGCCATGAAGGACCCCTAGAGCCTTTAGTGGGGGAGCACTGTCTCTCTGCCCCCTCAGTTTTTGTTCTTCATTTTTGCTTCTCCATCTCAAGTAACTTGCCTCTTCTTATCATGCTTAAAAGATAACAAAGAACATAAGCTCTGTTAGTGCAGGGCTGTTTGCCCAATGCCTGTCACTGGTGCAGTGCTTTGCCCTTGGAGGTGATAAATAAATAATAGCTGGATTTAAATAATCACGTGGAAGAAATAGCATTTGCCCCCTGAGTACCGAAAAGTGGGCTGCATCCCACCGAGGAGTTTCTGATTCAGTATTATCTGGGATGGGGCCTGAGAATTTCTTTCATCACAAGTTCCCAGGTAATAATGATGTTACTGGTCTGGGGACCCTGCTAGGGTGGTCAGTGACATGGGCTGTGAAAGAATCCACGAAGGGAGAAAAGTGTAGAGAGTAAAGATTTTATTCACTCTCCAAGAAAGGAGAGGGGCATGGTGTAGAGAGATACACTGGCATTGAGGGGTGGGGGCTTTGAGCTTTTATTGGATTATAAGTGGATTATAAAAGGGTGTCGGGGGGTTGTCGTGAGGCCCCTGGGCTATTGGGGTCATTGTAACACAAGGCTACAGTTTGTTCCAATGTTATTCTCTGCCTGTGGCTGTAGGGATCAGTTAGTCACTTAGTCATGTTCTATTTTTGCTTTCCAGTAATTTCCAGTCCTGGGGACATAAGCTCAGAAGAGTAACATGGCAGTCATGTTTAACAAGGTCACAGGCCTGCTCAGCAAATGGTGCCACCATAGCAAATGGCACTGACTTTATCCTTTCAGACCCTACTCTGAGAACCACTGCTGTAAAACAAACAAACAAACAAACAAACAAACAAACAATAATATAGAGAGAGCCACTCTAAAATGGAGCTGGAGCTGCCATCCCAGAGGAACTGCCTTGAGCATCTCATGCTTCAAACATTTGGAATGTCTAAACAGGGCAATATAACCAACCTTAGGACTGGGCCTAAAGCAACATTGTGCCTCAAAGGGCTGTTTTCAAAGATCACAAGAAAGAAGTTATTTTGACTACTGGACATGGTTTGGAATTAACATTGCCATGTTAGCTCATCTGCGCTGATAGAAATACCTTCCTTCCCTTTTTCAAATACTCATTGCCTTTGTCCCCTAATTAGAATATTACTTGGGGTTCTGCCCGAATCAGTCCTTCCCCATAGCTATTCTTTGATCTCTAATAAATGCTTGTTGGCTGGCGCTCTAGACACTCAATAGGAAAAAAGGGAGCCAAGGTGGGGCTGTTGCCATCTCACTGGTGAGTAAGAGGAAAGGAGGCCTTGGAAACACGTTCAGGGTGTTAGCCCAGGACGAGCTGCTGCTGCGCGTTGCTCCCCTGGTTGTAAGTCTCATGAGGTCCCTTAGAGTTTAGGAAGATGCACGGCTGTGGGGGATGAGGAGGGGTAAGGAAAAAGTGCTGGCAAGCTTCCTGGAGAAAGAGCAAACACCCCGGGTCCTTTGGCTGGACGGTTTTAAAGGCCAAGAGTTTAAGGGCGGTCTTAGGGGAGGACTTCAACAGAATATTCATCAGCTTTTCCAGGTGTGCCTTTTTAGGGTAATGGTTTCCACTGATTGGTCAGCACCAGGGTAGGGGGATATTAGTCATTTCAGCTACTCCTGGCAACACCTGCCTGTTTTTGCTTCTTTTCTAGGCCTGGAGTTGAAATACAACTGAGGCCTAGATGTTATCTCAGGGGGAAATGTCAGAGGTCTAAACCACAAGACCAGAGACATGCCAGGGGAGGAAAGGGCTCCTTGGACTCCAGTTTTGTAGGCTGTCAGGCACCAGGGCCTTTCCACTCTGATGGTCTTCTGTATCTGGCTGTAAGTTGCTCAGCCAGTGTCTGTATTCCGCTGTCTGTCTCAGTTTCCCCTGCCAAGAAATTTTCCTAGCTTCTTACTATCCTGCCTCAAAAGGATAGGTAGAGTCCTCCAGACATGCTTTCTGTGGATTCACACTCCAGGTGAAGCTACATATATGTGCAGGCTGGCACTTATGTGAAGCCGATCAGTGCCCCATCCACTTTGCTTCCTGCAGAAGAGTGTTTTCTTAGTGCAGTGTTTTCCAAAGTGGGGTCCTCAGAAGCAGCCGCAAAATCACATTAGAACTTGTCAGAAATGCAAATCCTGGGGCCCACACTCCCAACCTACCAAGTCAGCAAATAGGGTTGAGGTCAGGAATCTGCATTTTAAGAAGCCCTCCAGGTGACTCAGATGAGCACTCACGTTGGGGTGTCCCTAGCTCAGGCCTCCAGCTGCCGCCTGGGGCCCTGCCCCTCTCCTTCCCCCAACGTGAGGGCCTGGGGCGGGTCAGAGGCGCCCCAGATCTGGACACGGCCCTGGTGTCCCTCTGCTGGGGCTCAAGGAGCGCTAACCTCTGCTCCCTGGGTGGAGTCTGGCCGCCCCGCCTGCACACCTCCAGCTGCGCAGGTGGCAGGGCAGGGCCTGGAAATAAAGTCGTAGGAGCAACACCTTGAAAAAAAGTCTTCGGGCCTGGACTCTTCGCTCGGCAGTCGCAGGAACCCCTTGGAGCTGCCACCATGGGTAGGCTCGCGTGTCCGGACTGGGGCGGGATTTTCGGAGAGCACGGGCTGCCCGGTCAAGGCGCTTCAGAGGGGGCGTCAAGGGTCCAGCTCGGCTGCCACGCTCGTCCCCGCTGTCGCCTGCAGCTCGCTGACCTGCCCGCCGAGCGGGGAGGGGTGGCACCGCAGGCGAACTCGGGCGCGCGGAAAGGGCACGTCACCGCGGCGAGAAGGGACCGGGGGTTAGTGGAGCTGGAGCTTGAGGGCTCCGGGGAAGTGACCGCCCTGCCAGGTGCTATCTTCGCTCCGGGAGTGCAGAGGCGGAGAGCCCTGAGGCGCACGGACTCAGAAGTTGCAAAAATGAATGCAATTAACTCTGACCGGGCCACACCTGTTTGGAGTCCTCAGTCCTCGGGTTTCCACCCTATGATCTGGGAGTGGGCTTGATGGCAGGGCAAGCAGAACCTCCATCAGCCTTGCGCGCTTAGCGGCTGGTGACCCCAGAGCTCTGGAGGGAGTCCTACCTGGCCCAGGAGGAACTGGGGCTGGCCCTTTGTGGCCGTTCTTTTTATTCTGTCACTATCCTCAGACTTGAAGAGAAGGCACAGAGGAGCGTAGCTGGTTCTCCATAGGTAGTCAGCAGAACATCTAGGAAACAACTCAAACCTGCCCGCTTCAGGATAAACCGCTCTGCAATTGATGCAGAAGCAGAGAGTAGGTTCTGGAAGAGACCAGAGATCAGCCAGACCTCTTCTCCCTTAAACATGGGGAAGGCAAATCAAGTGATTCCCCCTGGGTGCCATGGATGGGTCCAGGCAGGGATAGTGTGGCTTTTGGGGGTCTGACTGTAAACTGCCCACGCTAATATTCCCATTCTACCACTTGCTACTTCTATGATTTTGCAGCAGTAAAGTAAGCTCTCTGGGTCTGACTCCCTCAGCCATTGAACAGAAGTATCAGTGCTGACCTCAGTGTTGAGGTATTTAAGACAGTCTCGCTGTCCCATACATTGTCATGGTTCTGAGGTAGCAGTTCTGAGTGCTTCACATGTGGAACTCATAGTTGTTGCTAACTGTGCTGTTCCAGAAAGATGTTACCGCCTTTCTCTCAGGTGCACGCTGTCAGCATTGTGTGCTTCTCAGGCACACCGACCTCCACGCTGGAGTTCTGGGTCCCATCTCAAAGACCGTTGGCTTGTCAGTCGGTTAACTTTTCTGGGAGGTGCTCTGAGTATTTGCTTTGGTCTTGAGATGGCAAATACCTGAGTAGCATCTGTGCTGATTTACAACTTCCCTAAAACATTTCCAATCAGGATAGCTGATTATTAATGAATGAACACAATTACCTTTTGAAGTGTAGCCCTGGGGAACTGGTTGTTTCCACCTTGCAAATTGGTTCTTAAGTGGGGTGTTTTGTTTTTTTGCAACTGAGTTTGGTATAGCATGTGAGTAGCAACAAAAAGTTTATATGCACACAACAGTTTTATTTTTAACTCAGGTCCTAAATTTTCAATATCTAGGTTTAGTTAGTAAGTGAAACAAATAATTGGAAAATGTTTTCAGTAAAGATCTATCAGTAACTTCCCCCTTTAAAGATTAAATCATCCCCCTTCGGTGCTTAAATTAGGCCAAGTTGTTTCAGATCCCCTGGTGACTGAAGGGGATGCTTGAAACAATTGGTGAATGCAGAAGGAGGGAAAGAAACAAGGAAACACTTCACAGAAAAATGTTCGCTTTGAGCTGATTTCATCTCATGTGTCATTGGAACTAATTTTCACACCAGGTTCTTTCACTCACCCTAAGAATGGAGAGGCAGAAGGTATGACTGAATAGGAAAGTGAGGGATGTGCTGAGAGTGAGAACCGTACCATTAAGATATTAGTTAGACTTAGTAACACAAGCAACAGGAGTCCACAAGAATAAACTGGACAGAACTTTGCTTTGGGGTGAGGATGCATAGCTAAACCTGGCTGCAGAATCTGGTTAGAATCTCTAATGCCAACACTTTGCTCTAACTGGAGTCAGCAAACTGTTCTTGCAAAGGGCCAGAGAGTCAATATTTTTGTCTTTGGGTACCATACAGTTGAGTGGCAACTATTCAACTCTACCTTTGTAGTTCAAAATACATAAACAAAAGGGTGGAACTGTATTCTAATAAAACTGGATTTATGGCCCTGGTCAGGTTGGAGCACGGTCCTGTGCACCAGTACGTTGCAGGCTCACTCCCCTAATCAGGGCGTGTAGGGGAGGCCACCAGTTGAGGTTGAGGTCTCTCTCTCTCTCTCTCTCTCTCTCTCTTTCTCTCTCTCCTTCTTTCTCTCCCTCTCCCCTCCCCCCTTCATCTTTCTAAAAATTATTAAGCATATCCTCGGATGAGTTTAAAAAAAACAACTTAGTTTATGGGCATGGAAATTTGAATTTGATATAATTTCATGTGTCACTAAATAGTCATTTAAAATTGTTTTTTCATAATTAAAAAATGTAGAAACCATGACAGATTTGGCCCATGAGCCAGTACACTGGCCCTCAGGGGTGGAGTGAGGGTCAGTTTCCCAAGGGCTGTCTCATGTAGTTACAGGTCAATGACCAATGGCCCTCAAGTGACTGGAAAGCCACCTCTGAGGCCGTTGTGGGGCTAGACTTGCTCTGAAGATTTTAAGTATTGGATCTCTCTCTCTTCTCACCCAACCCCACTGCCTTACCCACAGTTTAGCAAGCATCTGCATAAAATTTGTTGCTATCACAAATTACTTTGGTCTGAAAAACCATAGATCCTGCTCTGTCATTTGCCACATATTTGACTGAAAATTAATCGGACTCATAGATAGAGAGCAACATGATAGCCAAGGTGGTGAGGGGAGGTTAGAGGGTAAAGAGACTGAGCAAAAAGGAAAAAGGACTCAGGCATGGACAACAGTGTCGTGATGGAGGGGTTGGGGGAGAGGGTATAAGGGGACTAAATGGTAATGGAAAAAAATACAACAAAGAAAAGAAAAGAAGATTATGAGGAGGCTTTAAGTTCTCTCTCTCCCAGGGCCTCCAGGCTGATTTGAGAAATTAACTCACTTAAGGAAGGGCACTTTATTATGTTTCTGCCCCTCTTCCCCAGTTCTCAGCCTCCTGCTGGCCTTGTATTGGATTCTGGTGAGTTTTGTTAAGTAGGCCTCCTACCTGTATAAAATGATGGACCAGCCTTAAAAGTGTGGCAGACTGGAACCTTTAAAATCCTTCTGCATTCTCCTCTTGCTAGAGGCTCTTTGGTAAACCGAAGAACAATGCTGAGGTCCCAGGGCAGCTGCCATTTCTGCTACAGGCTATACATGTACAGCTGGAAGCTGACATGGCTCCACAGCAAAGGCGGCTTTGGGTTCTAACCCCTGGGAGAAGCTTCTTCCTCCTAGATAGCAAGAAGGGAGAATTGACATTGGTTCTTCCACGTTGACGTGACTCTAAGTCAGTGGTCTTCAAACTTTAGCGTGCATCAGGACCACCAGAGTGAGGGCTTATTCCAACAGGTTGCCGGGCCCTATCCCTGGAGTGTCTGCTTTGGGATGCCTGGGGCAAGGTTCAAGGGTTAATGTTTGCACACGGTTCTAGGTGCCGCTGCTGGTCCCAGAACCACATTTGGAGAATCACTGCTTTAAATGACAGGCTATCTTTTTCTGGACCCTCACCTTGTCCAAATGTTGCCACTGTGCCCAAAATGAGATCGTGGTTAGAAGATCTCGAGCAATCTGGCCCCTGGCTTGGCCATGATGACCAAGTTTTGGGTGAATTAGCAAACTAGCTTGCAAAAGGCTAAGCACACGGGGTGGAAAAGAATAGAAGTGATGAATCAATGTGGCCCAGCCAAGGCTGGCATGTGGCCAGCCTAAATTTCTTACAAATCTATACAGATATTTATTTACCATGTAAAGGTATAAAATAGTCCTGCCTTGAAGAAATACATATACTCAGGGGCAGGAACACAAGCCCATAAACAACATTTTTCCACACTGAGTTACAGTTGAGGTGCATGAAACATAAGACCAGTGAAAGCATCCCCTAATAGCGGCTTGTCAAAGTTGGATGATTTGCCATCTTAATGCTAAATGTTTACATAATCCTTCACACCTCTACAAAATGTCCTGAGTGGATTATTCTATTTTTAGTTTACTTGGATTTTTTGATTAATAGTTTTCCTGATGCCTTTTGAGTCACTGTTAGTCAACGGGCTAGTGGAGCCACCAGGAAAGTTCACTACTGAGAGGGATAGCTGTCAGGGGATGAGTGTAGGCATGGGACTGGGACTACACAGCCAGCCGTGTCCCCTCTTAGGGTGGTGCTAGGACACAATTGCATCTTGATTTCATCCCTGGCAGGAGAGGAAGTGGGTAGGTGTCCCAGGTGAGCTGATAAGGAGCTAAAACCAAGGGTGGAAGCTGAGGATGATGAAATGAGAGCAGTATCATAAGCAGGTGAACGAGAACATTGACTCATAGACTAGAGTTGCAGCACAAAGAACTATAGAATTACTGTTTTGTAATTTTGTCCCTTGGCTTCAGAGGCCAGAAGTATATCACTGAGGGAACTGGCCACAGGGTCATCTCATGAGGCTGTGTGAGTGGGGCCGCGTCAGACAGGCCTGGCCATGCTTCTGCTTGCTGCTGAGATTGGGTACCAGTGCAGCTAATGATTCACTGGACAGTTTCTGCAACTGGAAATTACCACAGTCGAAGGGAAGGGATAGGATCCTCACAGATGATTTAGTTCCTCCAGATTGGAAACAAACCAAGGCCCTCCACTGAGCTGCCAAGAGGAATTTCTCATTGGGTTTGGGTTTAAAGTCATCAGTTATTGTGTGGAGCTTATAAAACTGAGCAAATACCCAAAGGAAAATGTGCTTTAAGAATCAGACTTAAGACTGCAAAATTCACAAAATGTGCTTACATAAAACAACTCATTTAAAGCTCTCATACTAAGCATTTAAAACTTCTACAATCTGCCCCAAGTGGGAAGATTTTGTTATGAAATCTATTAGGGCTGTTGGGAGGTATATTTGAGATGTTCTTGGAGGAACAAATCTTTTTTTCATTTAGTCAAAACACATACGCTTACATGGTATATTTGTTTTCCGTGGCTGCTGTAAGAGAAGTGCTAGAAAACTGGGTGGTTTAAAGCAGGAGAAATGTATTCTCTCATAATTCTGAAGGTTGGAAGTCCAAAGCCCAGGTGTTGGCGGGGGCATGCTCCCTTTGAAGACTCTTAGGGAGAACCTGTTCCATGCTTTTCTCTTAGGTTCTGGTGTTGGCGCCAATCCTTGGCTTTCCTTGGCTTCTGGATGCATCACTCTGATCTCTGCCCCCATGGTCACCTGGCCACCGTGCCCTGTCTGTGTGTCTTCACCTCATCTCCCCTCTGTACATGTCTGCCCTCACATGTCTGTCTCCTTATAAGGACGCCGGTCATATTGGATTCAAGACCCACTCTACTCCAATATGACTTCATTCTAACTCATTAAGTCTGCAGTGACCCCGTTTCGAATAAGGTCACATTCTGATATTCTGAGGAGGAAATTAGTTTTGGGGGCACATACCATTTAATCCAGTATACATGGTAACAGAAAATGTTCTATCTGAAGTATGTATGTCACTTATACATAATATGAGCTAGAAAATATTCTTCAGGGCTAAAGATAACTATATTGTAACCTGCATCCTCAGCGTAGGTGCTAAATTCGGTGACTAGTGTCTTCCCCCCAGGAAAGCAGATGGACTTTTCTGGTCAAATTTTAATCAATTGTGAAAAACAATCCATTTAATAACAGAATTTGTATGTGGAAAACACTTCCCATGCATAATATTAGATGAATCAGATACGCTCACAGTGATGTCATAGACTCAGGTAATTTACCTCAAATTAATTCTAAAAATTATGCCTATACTCTGTTGATATTGTACTATGGATCTATGGATAAAATTTCCAGGCAACACTCAGCTATGGATAATGTTTAAACTTTTCTTTATAGCTGTTTCTTCTATGCATGCTCATTTAAAAATTACAAGACTGGAAAAAATGAGTCACCTAACACTTCTATGGAGAGTTGTTAGGTAACATCTAACAGAATTTAAAATATGCAAGTATTTTACCAGCATTCTAGTCCTGGAAATTTCTTATAGATAGTCTCATGATAGGAATGAGGCATGTGCAATCCTGAATATCAACAGGGGGAAATGTGCATTTTGCACACAGCTTTGTAGCCTAACTTTGCACTTAACATGATCGTAAAGCAAATTTTCTAGCCAGGATTTAACATCTAAGAGTAAATCTTGGTCTCTAATATTTTGAGTCTCTAACTTAATTGCCACCAAAGCAACATCCCACCCCCACCCCCTCACCCCCCCATCCCCGCTCACCCCCGCTAGAAGACCAGGAAATTGGTTCCTTTTGATTTAGTGACACTTGTGTGTCTTAGGCATTGTTTTCTCCTAGGACAATAAACAATACTATTAGGGCCGAGGCAAATATACTTGATGGTAGCCTAATATACTTGATGGCAGCCTCTTGCTGCCTCTTGGGTGTGTGCAATTCCCTGTGGTGGGAGGGATTTGTTCAAGAGGCTGATAGCTGCTTCCTTTCTTGTTCTGTTCTCCTATTTCATTTTGGAGCCTTCTCTGAGGATAAGTCTGTCTTTTCTTTAACCTGTGAATATATTTATTTATTCACTCTCAGCAGTCATAGCACTTACAGTAAGCCTGACTTGTCATGCAGAATAAAGGATGTTCTTCTAGAATAAAAGAATGTCCAGGGTCGATAAAGGACATAACTTGGAGAGCAAGAGCTGCCTTCCTAACACCCAGTAGAATCATCTCCCTGGAGTAACTGTTCCCTCACCTATCCCTGAGGCAGAGCTTAAGTCTGTGCATGGATCCTTCTATTTTGCATATTAACTCTCTAGCGCCCCCTGGCCTAGCTGCCCTTTCCCTGCAATTGAGGAACAAACAATCTTGGAGCGCATCCAAATCCAACTGGATCCTGAAACACACAGAGGTCATTTCTTTCTGAAAGAGAAGAGAAATGGTGGTCAGTGATGCACATCTGTAGTTATGGGAACAATGATAAAAGTCATAGCTTATTTATGAAACCATCAAAGGGAGCTATTATGGACCTCTTAAGCCTATAATTTTATTTTATTTTTGTATATTTCACTGATTATGCTATTACAGTTGTCTCTTTTTTTTCTCCCCTTTATCCCCTCCACCCTGCACCCCATCCCATCATCCCCACGTCAACATTTCCCCCCACCATGTTCTCCAGCCTCACCCCTCCCCACCTCCCATCTCAGCCCTTCCCCGATTTGGCTTTGTCCATGGGTCCTTTATGCATGTTCCTTAATGACCCTTCCCCTCCCTTTCCCCTGTTATCCCCCTCCCTCCACCCTTCTGATTATTGTCCATTTGTTTTTTTTATTTCAATGTTGCTGGTTATAGTTTGCTTGCTTGTTTATTTTTGTTGATTAGGTTCCACTTATAGGTGAGATCTTATGGTATCTGTCTTTCACCACCTGGCTTACTTCACTTAGCATAATGCTCTCCAGTTCCATCCATGCTGTCGTGAAGGGAGGTAGGTCTTTCTTTCTTTCTGCTGCATAGCATTCCACTGTGTAAATGTACTATAGTTTTCTGATGCACTCATTTACCGCTGGACACTTAGGTTGCTTCCGATTCTTGGCTATTGTAAATGGCGCTGCTATGAACATCGGGGTGCATAGGTTCTTTTGAATTGGTGTTTCAGATCCTTAGAGTATAATCCCAGCAGTGGAATTACCAGGTCAAAAGGCAGTCCCATTTTTAGTGTTTTCAGGAAATTCCAAACTATTTTCCACAGTGGTTGCACCAGTCTGCATTCCCACCAACAGTGTTCCAGGGTTCCCTTTTCTCCACATCCTCGCCAGCACTAGTTGTTTGTTGATTTGCTTATGATGGCCATGCTGGCTGGTGTGAAGTGGTATCTCATCATGGTTTTGATTTCCCTCTCTCTGATGGCTAGTGATGCTGAGCATCCTTTCATGTCTCTGGGCCCTGTGTATGTCCTCCTTGGAGAAGTGTCTTGTCAGGTCCTTTGCCAGGTCCATCTTTTAATTGGGTTGTTTGTTTTCCAAGAGTGGAGTCATGTGAATTCTTTATATATTTTGGAAATCAAACCCTTGTCTGAGGTATCTTTGGCCAACATATTTTCCCATAAGGTTGGTTCCCTTTTGATTTTGCTCATGTTTTCTTTACCTGTGCAGAAGTAGCTTCTTATTTTGATGAAGTCCCACTTGTTCATTCTTTCCTTTACATCCCTTGCTCTAGGAGACATATCGGTGAAAATATTGCTCTGTGGAATATTTGAGATTTTCCTGCCTACGTTCCCCTCTAGGACTTTTAAGCTGTGGTGACTTATATTTAAGTCTTTTATCCACCTTGAGTTTATTTTTGTGTGTGTGGTGTAAGTTGGTGGTCGAATTTCACTTTTTTGCATGTAGCTGTCCAGGTCTCCCAACACCATTTGTTGAAGCGGCTATTTTTACTTGACTTTATGCTCCTGCCCCCTTTGTCAACTATTAATTGACCATAGAGACATGGGTTTATTTCTGGGCTCTCTATTCTGTTCCATTGATCTATGTGTCTGTTCTTGTGCCAGTACCAGACTGTTTTGATTACAGTGGTCTTATAATATAGTTTGATGTCAGGTATTGTGAGCCCTCCTACTTTGTTCTTCTTTCTCAAAATTGCTGCAGCTATTCGGGGTCATTTATGATTCCATATAAATTTTTGAAATGTTTGTTCTATATCTGTGAAATATGTCATTGGTATTTTAATAGGGATTGTGTTG